>QVXC01000296.1:0-41988 GCA_003501895.1 Phaeosphaeria sp. A1 3.1a
GCCTTGTCGCGAGACATAACTCTCTCAAAGCAGGCATGAAGCTCAATCAGGCTCTCTATCAATGTTTTAATCTTTGTTATTCGTCATACTCAGCAACATGCTTCAAGAGTGCACTTCTGTGCGGGTTGCCTTGCTTACGTCCCATGCATTGACTAATAGCTTGTTGCGCCGTCAAGAGCTAGGCCTAGGGTTAGCAATGAAGTGTTGTTGATTGTGGTAACGGTATGTGAAGCTTAGCACCGTTCTACCAAAGTATCATAGTGCTATAGGGAGTGAACCACCCAACAAATTTCACTGAAAGACCGCAAAGGGTCCAAACGACAATCGGAGTGATTCATACAACTGCTTGACCACTCAAAAAAAATTCTAATACTCTCTGCACACATTTTCCTTCCACTCCCAACTCTCGTCTCATCTCAACGATGGAACTGGACATGGACGATACCTACTTCACGACAGTTCGCCCTGCGCAGCAACATGACCTACAAGCATCAGACAGTCGGCGCCGAAATATGCAGAGATCTCGCAAACCTGCGTCCCCAAACCGTTCCCGCCGACCACCGATCCACCATATCAACCTGACAGGATTCATCTGTGAACCCAACGACCCAGAATACGCGGCGGCAGCGAAAGCGACAGGCACAAAGGGCAACATTCCCATATATTGGTTCAAGCAATACGGCTACGAGAATAGTCTATATGACGATGTCGGCGCTGTCCATGAGATCGACACCATGTCACAGGCCGAGAGAGATGCTATTCTCTACCCTCACACCGTGGAGAAAACAGGGGCGGCATCGGTGAAGACAAAGCCGAGCGGCAAAACACTGAATTCATCGCTTCGGAATCTAATGGCCAAAGGGAAGAAGAAGAAGGTTCAATTTTTGGAGCAGGCGATGGAGGACGAAGATGGCCAGCCTCTCAGCAAGCCTGAGGAGGGACCTGGGTGCGATGATACACAGGTTGAGATGGACGAGGAACCGGAACAGATGTGACTTAGAGAGAAAGACGCGAAAAGGGTCACGAGATGCTACTTGGTGTCTTTGACGAGAATACCGTGCTACCACTATCTATATTCATGACCTAATTTCGCATCATGTAGCCTGAGTACTGGTCGAGGGCCTGAGCGCAGCATATTTACTCATAGCCTGTCTCAATAACTTAGCCGGGAGCAATTGCTTGTTTGCTTTTTTCTCCTCAACCAAGAAATGTACGAACTTGTTGCGTTCAGGCGACGCAGAATGTAGCTTGATAGCATAAAACAGAGCTGGGTTCCCGCCATCATCAACGGCATTGACATCTGCCCCGTTCTTCAACAATATCTTTGCCAAACGAATGTCCTGTGGTAGTTGTGCTCTCTCGGCGAGAAGCATGAGAGGTGTCCAGCCAACGTCATTTCGTGCATCAAGATCTATTCTGAGATCCAAGGCCTTGCTAATCTCGATTAGAGCAACTAATGCCTCCACAGACTTTCGCCAAACAGCTTGGTGAATCAAGCTCCATTGTGCCTCGTCGGATACGTGAACATCAGCTCCCTTGGCGAGCAACAAATCCACGAATGCGACTCGGTTACACTTGACAGCGAGCAGTAATGGGGTGTCTGGTGAGGAAGAGTCAACTTCGGCGCCCTTCTCCAACAATAATTTAGCGGCATCTAAGCATTTGTATCGGACTGCCATATGTAAGGCCGTGACGCCGTCCACGCTCGCTTCGAGGTCGACTGGGAATTGCAGTAGCTTGTGCATATAGTGCATGCAGTCACTACACGAGTCGCCGTGTTGACATATTGTGTGCATCAATGGAGTGAGGCCTTTGCCATCAGTGCCGTTGACGCTGATGCTTTCATCCAGTAGTTGCTGAAATAAATCCAAAGAGTGTTCGTTGATAGCCGCGATCAATGCAAGACTTTCTGCTGGTTTCGTTCTCCGTCTTCCTGGGCCCGAACTCTCAGATCCCCGCCGCATTCCTCCCCAAGCACTCATCTCTTGAGACGTGAGAAGTTCCATGGGGCTACCCGGAATCTCATCTGTGCCAACAGAGCACGTCTGCATCGAAGAAGACGGGGAGAGGCGAGGCTCCATAATTGTGTCTACTGCTAGCTCCTTGTACAATTCTACTGGCTCCGTATTGGTAGATAGCCCGTCGAGATGGTGCAGTGCACTCTCATCTCGTGTTGGTGGCGAGAGATGTGTATTTCGATCGAGGGCGGTCTTTATTGAAACAAGGAGGTCATTGTTGCGACGATTTAGATCCTGGCTCTTCCCTCTATCAAGCAGATAGAGCGCGAATTGCAAACTAACAATGCTCGTCTGAACTTGATGTTCGAACTTCGTTATAGACGGCACTGAAAGTGTGTAGCTAACGGAGTGGGGAACTCGCACGAAGAGACTGAGGTCCTCTTTATCCCCGAGCTTGTGACATCTGCGTGCAAGCTCATCGAGAGTGCGATTGCTGGCCTCGATGGCATTTTGCACAAATGATACTATTTCTTCGTCGAAAGGTTCATCGTGTTCTTGTATTATTGCGCCGATTTTCTCAGTGAGTGTGCGTAACTGAGTCACCTTCTCGTACAGCCGCTTCGCGTCATCGCGTGCATGGAATGCAGCTCGTGCGAATTCGATGGCCTGCCAGCTACTCTTCACTGGATCATGTTAGTACAGAAATGATTCTCGGGGCAGAACAGATCTGACAAATTCCCAAGCTAGCGGACAACGGTTCAGCCATATTTCATGCTATGAGTCTCCACGTATTGGTTCATCGTGAGACTACATAAGTGAGATAGGTGTTGCATAACTCCAGCGATGCACTTGAATTCGATGTTGAAGTGTGATAACAGGTTAAATTTGACCTAGGGCTGTGTTCACGTCATGATGCAGAGGCGTTAGACTACGGCAGGCAGTATGTTTGAGACTGGGAACCTGCTCGCAAAATAGAAGGACGAAGCAGGCGGCCTGTATGCATGCACCCAGCCACCACAAAACGGTAAGCTTGGGATCGACGGTGCAATTGCTGATAGGCGATCCATGATAAGCTTCTGCCTGTGTACAGTCCATTTCTTGCAGTCGCTTGATGATCAGTCCGACAGTGGTGGACAAAGGAAACTGCGCCCAGCGTCTTCTGTGGTCGGTCGGTGAGTGTACATCCCACAGAATTCGAGATCTTTCGAACAACCTGCTGGCATCGCAGAACTTCTTTTAATGCTTACTAAAAACCTGATGGTATCACAGAATTTCTTTTTCATGCTTATTGTCGTATAAGAAAACCTGCAATGGTTGTAGATCACCCATGCCACAGTGATCAACGTCGCTTTACACAACATCTCCGAAGCCGCGCAACGATTAGTGATGTTCATGCACCAATTTTGTTGTATGCCTTGGTGTGTTTACGAAGGAGCTGGTTTTAGGTGATCCACCGCACACGAGGTCTGAAATCTTACGACTCTTCCAGGAGTACTACAACAGTGTATTATAAGATCAGATGACAGAATATTACTTATAAGGGATATCAGGATCCTTTACTCATATTAGATATTACATAAAAACTTCTCAAGAGTCCTCCTGGAAGAGTCGCAAAATGTCACACCCCGTGTGCGGTTACTCACTCAAAACCAGCTCCTTCGTACGTCTTCATGCTGCAGTGGGGAATCTACGTCACCATGCGGGGAGCTAGCGTAGACTATGTAGGCTTTGGGGCGGATACTTGAAAGCGGGGATGACTGCAGCTCTCATTCGCCGTAGGCCCAACTCAGACAACCATATGCTGAGTCCTACCCTGAACAAGCTCGACGTAGCGATGTGGAAGGCGATCTTTATTACATCGACGGACGTGCTTGTCTGAGAGCACGCTTCAGGCTTCACCAAGGTCAACCACCCCATGACTGAACTCAGCGGAAAAGTATGTTCATTGTTTGAATGCCAATTAAATTCGACGAAGTCTAGAAGTTAGAATACAGATGCAAAATCCTTCATGTGGCTGTGCACAAAATCACGCAAACCCAAACACCCTCGTTCGACTACAAGGATAAAACCAACGAGGCGTCTCGCACCGCTAGTTCCACACCAATCGGAAGGTCATGTCTACAATGTTTCAGCCCGGCCATCGAATCCGTCCCGTGTCGTCCTGGTAGCCTCGCAGGATAGATATGGGAAATAGTAGCGGTCAGCCTGGTGAACGCATGGTAGAAAACTGCCTTGCGCCACAGATATGGTTGATTGAAATCGCATACGTTCGCGTCTTTGTCGTAATGTTTCGATTGAATTTATTCGAAACCCATCCATCTTCAGTCGTGCGCAGCCCGATCGATCTATGAGCAGGTGGCTACACTCAGAACAGGAGAAAAGGGTCAATTGAAGACCAAGTAGCTGAGTGTCGTGTCAAGTCAATAGAATGGTAGGCCAATTACCCAAGTCGAGGCTGAAAACTCTCACCAACATATCGTAGCCTGTACACTCGAGATCCAGCAGCCGGCGATCTCCCAGCTCAACATGCCAGTAAGGACATCGAGTAATTCCCGGAATATACAATGGAACTCTAACACATTCCAGAATCGACAACCCTCTCGCCCACCTCTCACCACAGAAGGTAAAAGAGAGCGCAGACGATTTCGCTATCAGAATTAACAGCTCGGAACCCGACATTGACTTCTGGCGAAAAGCAGCGCAGGTTGCTCGTTATCAGCAGATTCCTCGCTTCTGCGACTCAAAGAATATCAAAGGGTTGACTGCGTTAGAGAGAAGGGCGATAAGAGAGCAAAGATCACTGGGATTCTGGCAGCAACCACGACCACTTCGCGTGACAATCGTTACGCTATGTTTAGCGGCTGTGATTCAAGGTTGGGTAAGACTGCCGCTGTACGAAGTGTATGTGTGAGACATTGCTGACTTCGTACACCGTGAATACAGGTTCAGACTGGGCTTGTGAGTTGTCTCTCATCTCATTCTCCATATTCTTTATCTCAGAATGTAATCTGATTTATGGCTAGAATGGTGCAAATCTCACCTGGCCAAAGCAACTTGGTCTTACAAAGGGAGACGGCCATCCAACAACAACGCGAGAAATCTGGATATTTTCTGCTACAAATGCAGTCCTCTACTTTTCAGCAAGTATCTTGGGATGCTGGCTGTCTGATCCGCTCCAGTCCTTGATTCTGGGTCGGAGAGGAGCCATTTTCTTCTCGGCGTGTCTTTGCTTGGCCGGCGCGACTGGATCAGGTTTCGCACAATCATGGCCACAGCTTATGGGCTGCAGAATCGTCCTGGGAGCAGCCATGGGTGCCAAGGCTAGTGTGACACCAATCTACGGCGCGGAAGTTAGCCCTCCGCATCTGAGGTAGGTTTAATCCCGGAGCAGTGCATCACTTCACCGCCGCTGACAGAATTCCAGAGGTGCCCTCGTTATGAACTGGCAATTATTTGATGCGATGGGTATCTTCTTGGGCTTTGCGGCCAATCTCATAGTTTCCCAAACAGGCGAAAACAAGTGGAGATATGAAGTTGCATCAGTCGTCATCCCAACACTGATTTTGCTAAGGTGAGTGTTGTTATCTCTCACAGCATCAATGCACCGTGTTGTCCTTCAGAGAATTCGACAATGACTGACACACGTTTTAGTCTTGTTTGGACTATCCCGGAATCACCTCGTTGGCTTCTCAAGAAAGGCCGCTACCAAGATGCCTTCGCTTCCTTTTGCTGCCTCCGCGAAACCCCTCTTCAAGCAGCGGCCGAGCTCTTCTACGCTAATGCTCAAATTCAAGCCGAGATAAAACTTCTCGGACGCCGCTCTCGGCACAGAGACATCGAAGCCTCGCACGGAACCTCCTCTTCGCGCTCTGCCAACCACACGGTTGCCGACACTGTACATAGACACGAGGACGAATACACACAATACAATGGCAACCAAAGAATGTCAATTGCCGAGCCAGCACCTAATCCGCGTGCTTCGACATCGTCTCCAACGTTGCGGGGTGGGGACGCGCAAGATTCACAAGAAGATAGATCTGTCGATGCGTGCTTGCCCCTGCCGAAACGACTTAAGCGGGTTTGGAAAGCTATGAAGAATGAAAAAGACGATATTGATCTTGAAGAGTACCAGCGGTGCGCAAAGGCGAGTTTCTACGTCACCCGAGTGTGGCAACTCTTTAGTATGCCACGGATCCGACGGGCCACAACGGCAGCACTGGTCATGATGATAACACAGCAGATGTGTGGGATTGTGAGTGACTCCCTCCTCGTGGCCATAGCATGGTGTTGGCCAAGTCTGACGCGTGAGTAGAACGTTCTCCAATTCTACTCCACTACCATCTTCCACGATTCCTCGCTGAATTCGAAATCGACTCTCGGACCTGGTCTATCTCTTGGCTTCGGACTGGCAAATTTCATCTTTACGTTCCCGATATATGGCTTCATCGACAATCGGGGCCGGCGTTTCTTGCTTCTCAGTTCGTACCCCGGTATGATCGTGTCAATGCTTGGAGCATGCCTGGCATACAACATCAAGGGCGACACAAAGCGATTGATCGTCGTCGTTTTCTTCATCTTCCTATTTGTGTTCTTCTATTCGTGGGGTCAAGGGCCGGTTCCGTTCGCGTACTCCTCAGAAGTCTTCCCATTAATGAACCGCGAGGCTGGTATGAGCTTTGCTGTGTTTGCCAATTTATTCGGCGCAGGGCTTCTAGCCCTTGTTGTCCCACAGTTGACACGAGCCCTCGCGAACTACCCCTCGATCGAAGATAACAACAAGACGGGCGAATCCCGCCTGCTGGGAATATTCACGGGCCTCAACGTTTGCGCCCTCATCCTCATCTTCTTCCTCGTGCCGGAAACCGCAGGCGCAACTCTTGGGTTGGATGAGGCGCAAGGACTGAACTACATCTCGCTTGAAGAGTTGAACTACATCTTCAATGTCAAGACAAGAGATCATGTGAGTTATCAAGTCAGAGTAATGCTGCCGTGGGCAGGGGAAATGGCGAGGTGGAAGTTCAGACGGGCCATTGGCAACAGGAACCAGGAACGGCCTGAGGATCCGTTTCCTTTATATACATGGGTGCAGGTGGTGCAGCTGAACGACCTGGGTCAGGAGCTTGCTGAAATGAGGAGCAGTAGTGGCGAAGATTAGCTTATCGGGTTGGACTTGAGGCCTTAATCAGCTTGGAAGCTTAAGGCAGTAAGCATCTTAATACGAGTATCATCTCAGTCGATGGAGAGTGCGCAGGACAATCTTTTGCGCCAGCATTCTGCGATCAATCTATCATATCCGAACATTCTTATTCTGATAATGGCTAGAGTTTTGCTGCGTTGTCGTACAAGGAAGCGAAAGCTATCGTCCGTGCCTTTGTATACAGCTGGTTCTGGATGATGCACCGCATATGGGGTCTAAAATCCCACGGTTCAAGGACAACTCTAGATAAGATCTAGTAATATTCAATCTGAGTAGAGGATCCTGATATATCTTACATATAGATTTATATCGTCTGATCTTATGATATACAATTATGGTACTTCTCGTAGACGTATAATATTGCGGATGGTAGCTAGTGCAGTGCATCACCAAAAATCAGCTCCTTCTTCCGGGACACTGGAGTGATGTGTGGCCAAGTCTTCGAGCTGCCAAAGTCCAACGTTTCGACAAGCCTGCAGCAAGGTTACCCGATAAGCTTCACACAATAATGAATCCTCTTCATTGGTCTAGCGAGTTCGCTACATGATGCCTAAAGTTCAGGTTCAGCTGACATGGTGCCCTCATCAGGGCAGCAATCGAAGTGGGGCTCTGTGGCGCAGTCGACTTGCTCCCACGGCCCACGAACACTGGAAGAGGTCAAGAGAGCGTTGCTCTGATATGAGTTCTTTTTTTCACGGGTCGCAATAGCACTAGATGTAGCAAGAGTGATGAAGCCACGCACTTTCGAAGGCTTTGCGAGACGTGGTGGAGCCGATGACGTGTGGCGCTTGCACCGCCGCTTAACCGTAGTCACCCAAGAGCTGACTACGCTCAAGTGATCCCACCACAGGCCTTCGACTCTTGATTTCTTTAACATCACCCCGCAGTCCCGCTTCCCGCTCACCACAACATCATGGGGGTCTCATCACAATACGTGCTGCTGGTCGCTATTGCAATCCTCGTCTTGCTCCCTACCCAAGCTGAAGCTTTTGGCGCGGGGAACATCGCTTCTATCTCCAAGATCGAAGGACACAACTGGCGCCATGGAGACATCGAGGACATGCTCGCCACGGTTGCCTGCTTGAAAGGACACAAGTGGAAGTCGAACATGATCAAGGTTCGTCAACTTCAGTACCGCCCAAGCCTGGCATATGACTGACATACTTACAGCGTGTCTACTTTGGTAACTGGCTCAGAGATTACTCACAAGTACGTGTACATCCATTTCCAAAGAAAAGAATATTGACCCCACAGGCTGTTGATACTGCGACCCTAGCAAAGGTGCAGAGCGAGACTATCCGCGTCATTGTCTGGGTTCTGTCGTTCATGTCGTTTGGCTATGCTACACGCGAATTCGAGGTCACGGCGGAGCGTCTCGGCGTATACCGTCCTGAAGAGCACATCGATAACCCCAAGGACTACGCCGACAACGTAGATGCCAGGAAATTTGACCCGCGTCTGCGGGGTCCTGTCAGTGAAGCTGAACTCGCTGTTGATCCGCACACAGGAATGAAGAATTACATTGCTAATGAGCGAGGTGGATGGGCGACATCCGCAGGCTACGTCAAGTTCTCGTTTTCTCGAGCTATTCACTTCGGTCGTTTGTACACGCACGGCCCTTCCGGTCAGCGTGGACGAGAGGAAGATCTAGCGGAGGCACTTCGTTGCTTGGGCCAAGGACTTCACTGCCTGGAGGACTTTGGTGCCCATACTAACTACACTGAACTTGTGCTCCGCGAGCTTGGGTACCACGAAGTCTTTCCGCACGTTGGAAAGCAAGCTGGTATTACACTTAATGGCAAGCATGTGTATCCACTTGTCACGGGCACTTTTGGTGGTGTCGACTTCTTTCACTCAGTGCTTGGAGAGGCGACAGACCATATTACATCCTCAGAAGTCGACGAGGTCAACACTGCGCTGGTCGATGCTGTGAACAGCAACAACACTGGCAAGAGAGGACCTGGAGGGGAAAGTGCTTCTTGCAATGGGCTGGTCGACGCTCTCAGCCAGGTTCCTGGCACAGGCGACCTGGTCAAACAGGCTCGATCTCTGCAGGCGGCTTCAGATGCCCAGGCTGAGGCCAATGCGCGATCTGGCTTCGATATGAGTGGCTCCCGTTCTGGAGGATACGATACCTACGGATCTCGTGCTGGAGGTAACCAGGGTCCTTCTTTCGACGCACCTCCAGGCTCGGAGGGCGGCCCTCCCGGACCCAACATGCCAGGCACAGATACAGATCCAGCGACCATCATCCCCAAGATCTACCCAATCTTGGTTTTCAGGGATAATGTGGTACGAAGCATTTCTGCGATCATTTCAAAAATCCCTGGTCTCGAGAAGCTGCTCGAGACTATTACCGAGCGTGTGACACTATTTGTCTTGTCGCTGCTGGCACCCTTCGTCTTGCCAATCATCAAGACAGCCACTTCGCAGCTCAAGAGCGGATCTTCGGCCGTTATTGACTCTTCTGCAAAGCACCAGTACGAGGTCTGGACCATTCCCACGTCAACCGACCCAACTCACAGCATGCTTTCCAAGGACCACTTCTCCAACGTTCTGAATGAGCCTGCTGGCCTGGTCGCCGTAGCTATCCTCCAATACGTGGCTCCTCGTGTCATCTACGCCTGGGATCACCCAGATGTAGCCGTGGACCAGGTATTGGACGATTGCATCAAAGTGTTCCACCATCCCACTCTTCGTGATCATCGCTGCGAAGCTCACAACACCATGTATGAGGCTGTTAAGAAGTGGGCACATGGATACCGCGGCAAAGACCTCAACCATATATTGAGCTCCGAGTCTGTCCGCGCAGGCAAGAACCACAGCGGCGAGCATGACCATTCTCATGGTGGACATGCCCATGGTGCAGCCGGCATGCAAGGCTTCGGTGGTAGCTCCAGCTCCGGCAACCACCACAGCAGCAGCGGCCACGGAGGAAACTCATCGTCGAGCGGCGGCGGTCTCCTCGGTTCCCTGACCAGCAACCTTCCTGGAGGCCTAGGATCTGCATTCGACAAGCTTAACATCGGAGGTAGCAGCGGTGGACGCACTCGTGAAGTAGATGACTTCGGCGCGCCTGGAGGGGCTTCTTCCTCGGACCCATACCGACCTCCCCCCTCGCCTCAGCCGTCGCAGTGGGGCTCGTTCCAGCCATACCAGTCCTCGTATACCGGTGAGGCGTACCGGCCTCCGGCGGAGTACAGCAACGTAGCTCCCCCGGGAGGCTATGGCTTGCCCGACGGCCAGTACTCTGGTGGATCTGGCGCTGAGCCGAGTTACACGGTGCCTACGGCGTATCAGCAGGGCTATGAGAATTACGGACCGGGCCAAGGAGGATATCAACAGCCGCCACCGGATCAGTATCAGCAGCCTCCAGATGGTGGGTACTCCTATGATCAGAACCAGTCATCTGAGGGTGGTGGGAGGAAGTGGGGTGCTGGTGGCGGCAACTCAGCGTGGTAGAGTACAGCGACGAATTCCGTGGTGGTGGTTCCATACTTAGGTACATGAGTCTACAAGTAAGTAGTGCTTGAATGATAATGTTTTGCAACAATGAGGCAGGGGCCCAGAATCGTGTGCACGTCCAATAGAGCTGAGATTTTTGTATTCTTCTTCCTCTTCTACCTTCCCTCCCCATTCATCAACATTCTCCGACATGCCTACATGCTCTCAGACATACCCATGAAGTATTTCAAAGTCGAAAACAAATGCCAAAACGCCGGCTCAAGATGCTAGCGTGTCATTGATGGTTTATAGATCGTGTGTAGGGGCGTGGTGGTAATGGTACAATAACAGTACAATAACAGTAGTCTCTATCGTGTCTTCATTTTATTCGTATTACACCTTCTACTCGTTGATCTTGGCCAGGAGCTCGTGGTCGCGGAAGAGAGAGTACTCGTCCTCGCCGACCTTGATGGGGCTACCGCCGAACTATAGCATATCATTAGCCAAATTCACTTCCCGGCCATTTCATGCTTCGTTGTTGGGGTATATCATACCTGAGGAATCAAAACCTTGTCACCGGGCTGTACGCTGACTGCAACACGCTTTCCCTCCTTGTCATATGCGCCAGGACCAACGGCGAGGACCTTGGCTTCGTTCAGCTCCTTGACGGCGGTCTCGGGGAGGAAGATGCCCGTTGCGGTCTTGGCTTCGGGCTTGATGCGCTGGACGAGGATGCGGTCGAGAAGAGGGGCGATGGAGCGGATTGACTTGATGGCAGACTGAAGGCATGTATAATTAGCTTGGAAGTTTCGATTGTGGTGGATGCGGAGCTTGCGGAGGTGTGGAGAGGTGAAGGAAGTGGGGGAGGGGGGTAATAGAGCTTACCATTTTGATTGTGAGGAGGGGATGGGAGTTTAGGTGTGGTGGTGACGAGGAAGGCGTGTCGGGAGGTGTATAGAGAAAGCAATTGAAGTGGTGGATGTTCGGACTCAGAAGAGCGTTGTGCTCTCGACTCCAGAGAAATTTCCAGAATCATGGGGTCCGTGCATCCATCTTCAGAAACCTCGGAAGCGCGACCGCACCACCAGGATCGTTCTCGTGCATTACCCTTTCTGGTCACTTTTACAGACCTCACGTTTTTTTTCGTGTTTAATATTTCTGCTGCAGCTTCAAATGCTACGGCGCTGTATATGTGGAGAAGCAATGTCCTCAGGTTGAGGAAATGTTCCTCTGCTGGCGGTTTGCGCCATGGAGTAGCACGCCGGCTGTATAGCTCTGAAAAGAGCTTGCCCATCACCGACGAAGAGTTTAATGATGCCTTGGGCTCAGTTTTTGCCGAACGACGGGCGAGGGAGGGTAGCAATCTGACAGGTGCAGGTGTCAACAAAGTCCCCATTGGTTTGTGGACCGCAGTCATACACAGCAAAGAACCACCACTGACAATTGGACTTAGGCCTTGCTATAAGTGGTGGTGTGGATTCTATGGCGCTTGCATTTCTCTATGCCCGAGCTCGAGACGCGAACAGTTACCTGCCCAAAGCCCATGGCTTCGTGGTTGATCACAAAGCGCGACCGGAAAGCACAGAAGAAGCGCACTGGGTTGCCGACCAATTGCGCTCCAAGTGTAGGTCACTTTGACACGCACCCATACCATTATACTGATGAAGTCTAGTCGATATGCTGGCCTCCGTCCTGACCCTCACCCGGCCTGAGGACTTCGACATGACAGACCAGACACGATTCGAGACGGAAGCACGCATACTTCGATATCAAGCCCTAGGTCGGGCATGCAGAGACAATAGACTCAATGCTCTCATGTTGGCGCATCACGGCGACGACCAGGCGGAAACAGTTCTCATGAGGCTTGCGAACAAGAGAGTGCGGACTGGTCTGAAGGCTATGCAGAGCGTCGAGTGGATACCGGAATGCGAAGGAATCTACGGCGTGCACCACAGTGGCGTCTGGGTTAAGAACGACCCTGCACAACCTAGGACGAGCTGGAGACCGCCATTTCCCGTTGAACAAGGCGGTGTTCAGATTCTTCGACCCTTGCTGGCCATGGAAAAGTCGCGGCTCATCGCGACCTGTAAGGAGAATGGCGCGCAGTGGGCTGAGGACAAATCGAACAACGACCGCACGTTGACATCGCGCAATGCCATTCGACATATGTACAACCACCATCAGATGCCGAAAGCCTTGAGCATACCGTCTCTTATCAACGTCTCGATCAACATGCAGAAGCGCGTGGCGGAACACCAATCATACGCCAAGGGGCTTTACGATCAGTGCCTGATCAAGCTGAACATCCAGACTAGCTCTCTGATCATTCGCTTTCCACCCTTCTCTTCTCTGCTTGCACGCCCAATCCAGACCGAGTCTGACCAGGCTGAGGCCAGGAATAATGCATACTGCCTTTTGGAGCAAGTCGTAGACCTGGTGTCGCCCCAGCTGAAGGCCGCTACAGGCCAGCTCGATGCTAGGGTGAATAATATCTATCCTGAGTTCCTACTCTTAAGAGGTAGTGAAGAGATCGCCAACGCCGGCGCTATGAAACAGAACTTCACGGTGGGCAAAATCTGGTGGCGCAAATTGGGCACGGCATCTCCTTTTGACGATAACGGCCTACCCAGTGTGGACCACCAAGCGACCGAACCACACCCCAGGGAATGGCGACTTTCTCGTCAAACTTTCGAACACCACGATTTGGACAAGGTGTATCACATCGTGCCACCGTCATCAGGATTACGAGTATATAGCGAACCCGGAACCGAGAATGAGACATTCCAACTCTTCGACGGCCGCTTCTGGATTCAGCTTACGAACCACACGCACGACAACCTCATCCTGCGTCCCTTCATGAAGCCTGACATGAGGCACCTCCCTACCACGCAGATGAGTCGCAAAGCGATGCAAAGTCGCTCAGGTCCCATTCCCGAGCGCTTCATCACCGCCGCCTTTGCGACCATCAAACCCTCGGACGTGCGCTTCACCCTACCCGCTGTATTTCGGAAAGACAGCATGACCAGCGAAGAAACTCTCATCGGCTTCCCGACCCTCAACGTCCGTATGGGCGGCATCGGTCCACCACTCGAGATCTGCACGTGGCAAGTGCGCTACAAGAAAATCGATCTAGGCTCGCACTCGCCTGAAGACACGATTGTTGGTCTTCGCAACGACGACATTGTCTATCTGGAGAGGAAGGACCGCATGGCAAACAAAGGCATTAAGATACTCCGCTTCGAAAACGCAAAGGGAGGATCACCATATAGGAGCCTGAAGAGGGGTAATGACAGTAGGATTGAGGATGTGAGGAACGTTCAAAGGACGATGGAGGGAGATGAGAGTGAGGGATTCGACTTTTTACGGGGGAAGAGCGAGAAGCAAGAGGAAGGCCAGGGTCGATGGAGGGTGGCGAGGGACCAGAGGAAGATGCAGTCTTTGACCATGCAGAAGATCAGAGATCTTTAACATGTGATGAGACGTTGAGTGTTGACCTTGCGCTGATGAAAGAAATCATCATAGAGGACAACGGACACGAATATGCTGCGCCGTAGACCATCTGTATATATATTTTGTAAATGAGAGGTCGACCACGTGTGTTGCTACGCAGAAGGTACTTCATCGTTCACTACGTATCTACAGTGAAGTGCATATATGACGTGTCAATCCCGTCCATCCGATCTGATACACATCTACTCGACATATGTCACGTCGCGTACCATGTTTCAGACACGCAGACCTGGTCCCTGTGAACATCTGACACGACCGTCGACCAGAGTGCTGGGATGGGACGGGTTGGGACGTGCGATATCCTGGCATGGGGATGCTTGGGTATGATATGAGCAGGGTGATTCGATTATGGATATGTGTACGTGGCTATGGCGTGAAAGGCGAGTGTCCGTTGGCTGGCGTATACAATGAAAAGTGGTTGACTTTCTCAGAGTATCTTGTAGAGCGTCGAGTACGAGTACTGCAAGAGCGTCGTCTGATCTAATATACAGTAGCGTGAGAAGCGACGATACATCTCGTATCATAAACACATCTGTCAAAATAGACATGTCGGCCTCCAAGATCCCCTGTATCTTTTCGTCACAAGGGACAACGCGCGAGTACTGGTTGGGACGTCACGACCATGACGACATGGTCAAATAAACCCTGAAATATATACACTACCACGATAAATTCTCCGGAAGTAAGTAAGATACTTGTACATGTTAACTCGCTACATGTATATGCGATGCACAATGGAGTAAGGTTATATAAACATTCAACGGCATCTTGTACCGTGTGTAAAATGGACTACAATGTACATCGTAGAAGATAATAAAGTAAGCTCATGAACAGCAGGCAGATGCATCACGATAAGAAACGGTGTTCGGTATCAAGAGAGACCTCACACATCATCACGGGAGTGCAGAAGAACCATATACTAGAGAACCAGACTCGATTACCTATTATTACGTCGTGGGTGCCCTAGTGGCCGCTTGAGTACAGGTCCTAATAAGGATGTACGCAGAGGGTATCAGGGGTATTGCGCGGTAAAAAGCAAAAATAACAAAAGCGACAGACCCGACAAGTGGTATCAAAAGGAGACAAAACAAGATGCGCAGTGGTATCAATCTAGACAAAACCGAGGCATAAGCGCCGAGGAGCCGTAAGAAAGACGACAACCTCGACTCATAAGTGCCACGCAGACAGTGACCCTGGGAAGGAGCGGCGAGAGTTGGTCAAAAACATTTCGTATGAGAGTGCTTGTGCAAAAGCTCGATCCAAAGCGCCTGAATCCAGATGTATACTAGATTCGAAGCAGATTTTGGGGGTATCAGTGGTGGTGGCCGTGCGATCAGACGAGGGAGGCACGGTAAGTTTGCTTTTCCATCATTCCATCATGGGTGTCGTTCAGTAAGGCGGAGTCATCCCACCAAACCTTCTTACGCAGTGGTAGAGACAGCTGGGGCGCTTTTCGGAGCCTCACCAACGTTGATGGATGCGGGTGCGACATCACCGATGGTCTGCTCGGTAGGGGCGGCAACGGGAGCAGCCTCATCTTTCTTCTCCTCAGCGACGACGGGAGCAATGGCAGGTGTCTCCTCCTTAGGCTCAGCGGCCTCGGGAACAGTGGTAGGAGCGACAGTCTCCTTCTTTGCCTCCTTGCTCTCCTTGCCCTTGGTGGCCTTGGAGAGGGAGCGACCGAGAGATCCGAAGATGGAACCGCGCTTCTCCTTCTTGGCGGGGGTAGTCTCCTCCTTTTTCTCAACGGGGGTAGGCTCAGTCTTGGTCTCAACGACAGGTGCTGCGACAACAGGCTCAGTCGACTCAGTAGCTGCCGGAACAGTGGTGTCCTCGATCTGAGGGGCGACCGCATCGACCTTGCTTGGCTCGACGATGGGAGTCTTGTCGGTTGCTGCGGGCGACTTGGCGCGGTCCTTGCTGCCGAAGAGCTTGCCAAAGCTGAAGTGCTCCTTCTCCTTGCTGGGAGTTGAGACAGCAGGCTGCTTGGTGTCAACAGGCTTGGTCTCGTCCGCCTTGACGGCGGTGGGCTCGGAGACGGGCTCAATGGTGGTGGGGACAGCGACCTCAGCTTCCTCAAGAGGCTTCGATGCTTCGGTGGTGGGCTCAGCATCCTTTGCGACGGGAGCTGGGACGATATCGGCCTCCTTCTTCTCAGAAGTTGGGCTCTTGACCTTCTCAAAGAAAGAACCGAAGATGCTAGCGCGCTTGGTTGGCTTGGGCTTCTCTTCAACAGGCTTCGACTCTTCGACCTTGGCCTCCTCGATCGGAGCTGGAACAACAGCAGGAGTAGTCTCGGTCTTCAGCTCGGAGCTGGCCTCAGGAATGTCCGAGGTGATGACGGGAGCAGTGGAAGCTGGGAATCGTTAGTAATGTATCGTGTGCGCAAGACAATTGCAGGGACTTACTCTCAGCAACAGGAGCAACAACAGGAGTCTCGTCCTTGATCTCGGGCTGGGCCTTGGAAGACTCGCCCTCGGTCTTGTGCTCATCCTTCTTTTCTTCCTTCTTTTGCTCGACTTTTTCTTCGGCCTTGTCCTTCTTTCCAAGCAGCCCACCGAAGATAGAAGCACGCTTGCGGGAAGCAGAGCGAGATTTCGACTTGGATTTCTTTGCCTTCTTCTCCTCGTCAGAAGAGCTGCTGGAAGAAGAGCCAGTGCGAGCGGGAGCGGCAACGACGGCCTCCTCGCCAGCAGGAGCAGCAGCAGCAACTGGTGCAGCCTCGGTCTCTGCTGGCTTGGTGGTAGCGTCAGTGCTCTTGGGGGCGGCAGCAGCCGCTAGTGGGGTGGGCTTGCCTGCGTCATGTTAGTTTTATGCGAAGCTAGTGAGATCGACGACTTTTTCTCCGGCGCGACGCGACGCGATGCGACCAGGGGAAAAAAACAGATGCACGTACCAATCTTCTCCTTCTCCTCCTTGTAGGCCTCGCTCGACTCGATGCCGTCCTTAGCCTCCTTGGCCTCGGCGATGGCCTTCTCGAAAGCGACGTACCAGCCATCACGCTCGGTAGCGTTCTGGGCCTCAAAGGCGTGCTTGTGGCCGGAGAGCTTGAAAGCGAAAGCCTGGGTGCCGTCCTTGTGGAGGTCGGTGGCGTAAGCCTGTCACAAGTCAGTCGAAAGTTTCGTAGTCAAGTCGCATGGTTTTGCGCACCAAGTTGAGGACACCGGCTGGGTTCTCCTTTTGGTCAGCGTGCTTGACGAAGTAGAGGAGTCCCTTTCCGGTCTGGCTGGACCAGGCAGCGGTGGAGTGAGCAACCTCGGGCTTCTCGCCACGGAGGTACTCCCTCAAGTTGGTGGCAGCGACAGGTGCCTCGCCGAACCAGAAGTACTTCTTGGAGAAGCGGAAAGCGCTGTGGCGTGCGTTAGCATATGTTTCTGGGTCGCATCACAGCGCGCGTGACACTCACTTCTTGAGACCCGGTGCCTTGTAGCCGAGAGCGCCGCTCTCGATGGGCTCAACGGGCTTGACCTCGGCTTTCTCGTCCTTCTTCTCCTCTACGGGAGCAACGACCTCACCCTCAGGCTTGGTCTCCTCGACCTTTGATGCCTCGGCGACGGGGATATCGATGGCCACGGGCTCAACAGGCGCAGGCGCTGGCTCGGTGGTGCCCACAGCGGGGACCTCGACGGGCTTTGTTGCTTCGACGGTAGACATGTTGTGAGTGTGGTGTGAGAGAGAGTGTGGTGGGTGAAAGATACGGGGGGCAGGAGGCAAGCTCGCTGTTTGTTTATTAAAAAGGTCTAGGGAAAGCTCTGGCTGGCAAGTGGCCGCAAGAGGAAAGCAGACTCGACCTTGGGGGGAAAAGGCTGAGTGGCGGAGAGTGCAGGAAGAAGGATAAGAGAAAATTCTCAGCGACGGTCAAGGCAGAGCTTTAAAGTGAGGGCGCGTTGCTGGGAGGAGGTGCATGGGCCCCTGGCACACGAAATTGGCTCGACGGCAGCACGGCCATTGGTGGGCCCGCTTGGCCAATGTGTATTAGCAGTCGCTGGTCGAACCTTTCACCAGCGTTATGCACTGCAGAGACTGAAACATGTCTTGTGCATCCACCGCCAGCCTGCCTGCGCCGACTCGAGGCGTCGTCTGCAAGACTGGTGGATGCTCAGAAATGAAGCAGCAGCAGAGAGCCGCCATGCCTGCCCGGCAACGTGCGCACTGCGCTCACCCCTCTCTGATAAGCGTGGTGATGCCATGTTGCGCAAGCCTCCAGGAATATGGTCGCATGATCGCAGTGCCCCTCCTTCTTGCGGCATCGTCCTCACGAGACACGGTGGAAGAGACGGCTCGGCCTCTCCCAGCGCGCTGGGTCGCGACATGGCAGCTCTGTATGCGAATTGCAGCGGAGACTGGGTGCGGTAGCTGACCGCCATATCAAGCAGCGTGTTTGCCATAGACCAGAGTGCGCTGTTGGTCACCTATCTTGCGCTATACCCGTGATCGGCATCAACATCTCGCAGTAACAGCAAGGCGCCTTCGGGCTGCCTTCCTCTGCCATTCATGTTTAGCGAGCCACCACACAACGGCATCTGAACAGCGCCAGCGTGCAGCACTCTTTGTCCATGTGCTGCATCCGGCCAGCGACCTCCACGCTCACCACCACGCCGCTCCCAACAGCCCGCGGGTGCTGCACAATTCCAGCGTCAATACCCTGCCAAGACACACAACTGAGCACACAGGGCTAGACAGCGTTAGCGCCCTGCGCCAGGCGAATCGCTACTCATTACACACGCCCAACCGCTGATCCCCGTTGGCTCAGGACCCTGGCACGAGCCTTGTCGACCACCATGTCAGCGGCCCTTTTCGAAGTTTCTTCTGGGCGGCCCCTCGCGTGTGGGTTCGTGTGCGGGAAGTTGGATCACCCAGCCTGGCCTCTCATCAACGAGTGCCCACTCACCGCCAATCGCTCAAGATACGCTTTTGTACAGAGTCAGATCCGTACCTGTCGCCGCCTGCTGCATGTCATGGAGCCGCTGTACGCCACCCTCCTGCTGTGCAACCACACCGGGGCACGATACATTACCAGCCACACGCACATCCCAATCGAGCGACCCAGTAACAATTACGACCAACTGTCATGGTCGAAAACTGCAGACTTTGACGATCTATCGCCAGCTTGGATCACCCGAGTCAGGCGCTAGCATATTGCCGGCTGATTCAGGGCTCACGTGAAAAGGGGCGCCAGCACTTCAGGCTTGTTGCGCCGCAACCTCAACCACGGGACCATCACACCAAAGCATGTCGTCTTACGTATCAAGATGCATTCGCCTATTCATCCTATCTTGGGCCCACCCGCTTCCTGGTCCTTCCAGAACACAGAAGTCCCCGTTGGCGCAAAATCATTCCTTTCATCTCCAGCAGTTGTTGCGCTCGCACAGAGCTCATGGCAACCTGGCGCCGCTCCGGCGCTGCTGATCTTCAAGGCGATATGGTTCCCTATTGAACATGCCCCACTTGACGCCACAGGCACGTATCACGAGATTGTTTAAAGCATCCTTTAGAGCCCTCGGTTCGCCCGTGGTCGAGTCTACAAGAGTCGCAGTACTTATGGCTTGCGCTTTGTTTTCCAGTGTTTCACAACGTAGACCATACTGACACCGCCATGATCTGGATTGCATGTCTGTCCGAAACAATAGTCGCAATCAATCTCTCACACGCCACCCCACAGAATTTCCAAGCCGCGCAGCATCTGAGATCCGAGGGTTCGTGGGCCATCGTCTGTACACCTACCATCTGCAAACTTGTGGGTCCGGAAATTGAGACCTCGAGCACACCGCAAAACACAGCGCTGCTGAGCCGTTAGCGACGAAAGTCCGGGAAGCCACACGCCACAGCACGAGTCAATGTATGCAATTGCTGTGAGCACTGGCTATTGGTGGGCGTATCGCGGAAGTGCTCGTGGCTTGCGTCCAACGTGCATGTCCCTGTGTGCACGCATACACGAAAAGATTTCAAGTTTGCGTTCTGTATAATCGTTCAATTTCATTGCGTCCAATGCGTCGCTGTTATGTTGTTCGACTAGCTAAATTCGATGAAGCACAGCAACGGGCTTTCGCGGCAATCGCGATGCGACTGAGCTTCGTACCAACCTATCACCAGCCATCGATGGAGACAACCATCCTCGAACCGCATCATCAGCTTGGAGAATGTAGAATAGAAGTCGAATTAAGCTCTACAACTACACCGGCCGGAGTAAAGGGTGATGCGCAAAAGTGGGTACCGCTTTGTGCCTTCCCTTTCTAGCCTGTGGCTTGTAGCGACGTCATCTAGAACAAACTGCGCCGCAATCGACACTTGAGCATAAACATCACTCTTCAAACACATGGGGATTATGAACTACGGATGGGGATGAGCACATCATTCACTCTGTGCGAACAGCTGCCTGAAGCGTTTCTCCATCATGACAATGTTCCTCAATCGGTGGGCGACTCGGTAAGTCTCAGAACGCTTTCAGGATGATCAATTGATAATGGTTGTTCCAGTCCGTGAAGCTCACTGTACGCATACACTGTATACGCTCATATTGTTCACGAAGACATTGTACGCGCACAACTGCTTCAATGTTCGAGTACTTAAACTTGCTCTCTACTGTTCTTTAGAATTCCTTAGAACACACGCTTTCACCTCCCAGCACAACACCCCTTCAACACATTCACACCAAAGCAATTGCACTCAACAGGTTTCTAACCTCAAATCAACCACCACCACCATGGACACCTCCAACCACAAGTCCCTTGGCTACTTCGCCACGCAACCACCCGCGGTCCAATCCCGCATCGTCACCGACAACATCTCCACCTTCGGCGACAACATTCGTCTCTGGCCCGTCGGCGCCCGCAAAGAGCTCACGCACGGTCCTTCAATGGACATCGTCAGCCGTGCCCATGGTATCGTCTGCACCGCACCCAAGCTGCTGCTCACGGTCGTGTCTCCCAGCTTCCGCTCCTTCTTCGCCTCATCCCCGAACTCCACTAGCATCACCATCCAAGATACGAGCGTCTCCCCAGCCAGCATCTCCGCTTTAGTCAAATGGGCAAAGGAGATGGTCGCCAATCCTACCACAAAGTCTGGTGTAAACATGCCCGAGTCTCATGCTGACGTGTTTAGGCTGTATTACGCGGCCAAGAAGTTGGGCATGGAGCAGTATGTTAGCTACTTCCACCGCATCTATAGGGATGCAGTCCGCCAGCGCACACCTACCCGTGGTGAGTGTGCTGCTCTCGAGCAACTTGCTCCCGGCCTGGACGGTAAGTTCATCGACGATGCTGCGGGTCGCCTTGCTTATATGCGTCGTAATAAGCTGTTCAAGGACGGCGAGAAAGCTGGCTTTGCTGGGTTTCTCAAGGCCAACCCAAATATGCAAGCTGCTGTTCAAGCTGAGGACGAGCGCGTCCAGAGCCGAAAGTACTACTAAAGCGGACAGCGGATAGGTAGGAGACCATGCTTGTAGTGAGCCTGTATAGGCAGTTATAGGCGTATTTTCTATCCATCAATTCTAGCTAATATCAATGATAACATTTTCCCGAATTTCTCGAACGAGTTTTGACTGCAACGTGATCCTAAATGATGTACATTTGAAGCATTCGACGTTAGATTGGACAATCGAAGCACTCTTAGATGGCTTTTCTCTCGATAGCTATGATGTAAATGATCCCAAGTTTTCTCACGCCCTTGTTGCCGTGCATCCCTTTTTCTTCTATTCTCTCCAAATCTCACGCCTCTCTCACGTCTCCACCCCGTATATTTCTCAATTCTTCTCTCCCTCCCCGTCTCGTCTCGATTTGCCCATAAACTTCAGCATCACAATACGACTCACGAAACAGCCAACATCAGTATCTGCCGCAACAACCTTATCTGTGTGTCGGCCTACGGTCATCATATGCTTGGAGGCAAATACATCATGAGGAGGATAGGGAGCAATAAGTCGAAGGTCCAATCTGTTTATGTTGTGACTCCCAGTCTATATCTATATCCGCCCGACCATTATGACGCTCTTCCTACACAATTCCTCCCCTTTCGAAGTCACCTCATCCCATCAAGTCCTCTACACCTCCACAGCCTCGTCTTCATCATCACCGCTCTCGTCCTGGCCAAGCTCTGGAACGATCGGTATCATCCCCAGTGCAGGCGGAGCCCGACCTGGCACATTAGTGAGATTACGCCAGAACACAAAGTACCACTCATCAGCCTGCTTGACAGTGGAACCTGGTATGCCTGGATCACGAGCAAGCAGTAGCATCGTCAACGCCATATCCATAGCCTGGTAGAAACAGTTCCAAAGATATGTGCGCCAACCTCTCATCGCATTGCTGGTCGCTTCGTCGATGTCCTCAAGGGGGTCGAAGATGGCGTCGGAGTCGATAACGCGTGCGACGGGATACCACATGCGAAAGGAAACGATTTTCTTGCCGTCGCCGTGGTCTCAGAGTACTCGGATCATGCGCTGGCGTTCGGCGGGCTCGATGGTCGCTGGACCCCGGGCGTCATCCTCGAGGTTGCGGTACTTCTCTCGCAGTCCTTCCGCCAGTTTGAAGATGTATGTCGTGATGACTTCGGATTGTGCTTTGGTCTGCATGGCCCGGATGGCCTTCATCTTGGCCTTGCCCTGGTATGTGTGCACGCCGTAGTTCTTGAGAAGGGCTTGCATGGTGGCGCTGTTGACTTGTCTGCACCTGAAGTAGATCAAGTTGAAGACGGACTTGATGTCTTCACCAACAGAGTCTGTGAAGTGTTAATGGATGTCGACTTTACAGATACATGGAAGAAATATACCAGCACCATCAGAAGCCTCCATAGGTGCCTCTACCTCCAAAAGCATCCAGCATGCCGCTGTCACACACGAGGCGGAGGGTACGGCGGTGATTTGGGTTCTTTGACGCATACTCCTTGGGAGCTTCCGACTCGTGGTTGCTGTTCATCAGGGCGAATCTGCATTCTCGCTCCTTTGGAATCGAGTGCCCAGTTCGTGAACAGGAACCGACATTCCCCGGTTGACAACTTGCCTGCTATGTACCTTTGGATGTACGAGTTCAGGCCATATCGCTCGTCAAATATGTAGTCGGAGACGCTCTGGGCATGTTCTTTGATAAAGGCATGAGCCTCGGCCGAGCCCTCTGCACCCGTCATGATCTCCTCAAAGCCCTTTGGCAGTGGGCCAGAGTAACCGGAGATGATCCTGGCGCGCATTTTGTACGTCTTGCGGTCTGGGCAGAGTGCTACGGGCGGCTCCGTAGGAAATTTGCTGGTCGGAGTTCGAGGGGTCACTATTCAAGCACAACTGGTTTAGCCATGACTTGAAGCACTCAACCTCATACCAAAGGCCACTTACTGCGCCTGAGTTGTGACTCTAGGTGTTCGAACAGCGCCGTAGGCGCGACGTCACAGATGATATCGATTGGAATCTCGAGGTACGCCTGGTCGAAGTCCATGTTGTGTTGTTGATGGACGCTAAAGAATAATTGGTGCTAATGATGACGGGGAAGGGGAGCGGAGGAGGAGGAGAGATCTTAACAAAATACGGCGAGGCAGTATATATACGAAGGAGCTGATTTTTGGTGATGCACCGCACATGGGTCCTGAATTCTTACGACTCTTCTACGAGGATCTTAGACAAAGATTTTGTGGAATGTCCCACTTTCGTATAGGGTCCTGACGTACCTCACATACAATATTCCATCGTCTGATGTTATAATACACCGTTGTAGCACTCCTGGTAGACATATAGTATCTCAGATGGTAGCTAGCGCGGTGCATCACCAAGAACCAGCTCCTTCGTAGACATCGAACCCGAAAGGAGCTGCCTCGACGCAATCTCTCTCACCTACTACACCGCTGGCGGTATCATAGTGCCGCCAGTCGACCACGACCACGAACGCGAACGCCTCTTCATCGTTGGACATGATCGGATTTCGAATCCAAATACTTCGATATGGATGCATACCTCGTGTCGGCGATGTCTCCAACGGAAGCCCGGACATCGATGCGACTTTCGATATGGTCGCCCACTGGAAGAGAGTTGAATTAGGTGAGGGTTGCTCAGATACCGAGTTCAAACGTAAGTAAGGCGGTGGCGTCGTCCGCATCTTCCACGACTCCGCACGCCAATACCACCCAGTCGTGGTGTCAGGTAAGGGCGTTCGCAGAGACGAACCAGACAAATATAAGTCCATAACAGCACGATGCAGACAACGACGCTGCCGTCACATTCCTCGGGCTTATCGACACCCTGGTGCAGCACGCCATCGACCTTCAAAAGATCGATGGCGAAGCGGCTCCAGTGGCTCACGACCAGAAACCCCCATAAAAGTTACCTTTCAGGTTCCATGTCGTCGCTGTCGAGTGTGAGGGCCATGGGCTCAAGAGCCAGTACGAAATGGACGTCCCACAATTTGGTTTCATGCACCTCCACTCTGATGATGTTCAAGATGTAGCCGACTGCGACTGTCACAAGCACGTTAAAGGCTTACAAACTTTCTTCATTGGTCTTCAATGCTAATAGCCTGAAGTAATATCGATCTTGCGCGAAGTACGAAGGAACTGGTTTTTAGTGATGCACCGCGCATGCCCGCTCACTGAGATGATCAACCTATACCGCGCTCAGTCATAAATATAAGTTTTTATATATTATCCTGTAGTGCTTTATATAGTAGTATAAAGAAACTGTATAATTTACACGCACGTGTAGTATTCCTAGGTAAGCTTTATGCACATAAGATTCTGTAGTATGGCTGCGGCGGTGCATCACCGCAACCCACCTCCTTCGTACTTCACGAATGGTCATATCCGTTTACCAGGCCTGGAAAACCATTGCTCGCAGGCTCCACGAAGACCGTCATCGTGCCGAAGAAGGACATTGCTTCACTCGATCTGACTCAATTCACCTCATCGTACCACACTGCTACCGAGCATTACCTTTCGCCATTTCGACCTCGCATCATTACTCCATGCCAACAAGAAATTGTTGACGAGACTTCCTCGGGCCGTACGTCTTGACCAAAAAACTGTCGGGATCTAAAGCATAGAAGGTCGAAGACACATTTGAGTCCTTTGCTGGTGTCCAGATCTGGAAACGTTGGAGTGACTTGAAGTGACATGATGTTGAGCGCGGAACATACCCGCCGCCTCAGCCGCGACTTCGCCTGCCTCGTTGTCTTTGAAGATTTCGAGAAGGCCACCATCTCTCGAAGAACAAGCCCACGCTCGCCAGCCAGGTTGTTGTCGGCGTATGCTGTCGGGGCTTCGGCGCTGTCGCCTTTGTCCATCAGGGCAAGTCAGTGAACTCTCTCCTTTGAGTTCTGGTATCGACCTGCAGGTCTAACGCCAGTCGCATGTGCTGGTGCGTTGATTCTTGTCCAGTAAGAGAAGCCCTCGATTCTGTCTCTACTTTTTCTGCTTCAGATGTATCGAGACATACGAAGGAGCCGGTTCCTTGGGATGCACCGCGCAGCTACTGTCTGACATATTATATGTGTACCAGAAGCACTACAAAGCTGTATAATGAAATCAGACGACAGAAAATTGTATACATGATATATCAGGGTCCTGTATTAAGATTTGGACATCTGACGTCTTCTACCATAAACTTTTAGAGGAGTAAAAGTTCAGATGGCATGTGCAGTGGGCCTTCAAAATTATCCAAGCAGATACAAGCGCGAGTGTGATCCTTGAGATTCCCAACACCAGAAATCTGATGCGCCTTGAGATATGACTGACGACAAACCGCAAGCGAATAGTAGCCGCAGCCGCAAGCAAAATCTTTGTTGCAGCAGATACTGACAGATGCGTTGAGGTCTGACACGACTTGAGCCAGACGGGAGCCATCGTCGCCATATCCGGTTGGAGCAAAACCTCGACGATTCGGGACGATGTGGACCAGGTATGCGCCGTCTACATCAGTGCTATGGTCCTTGCGAATGGCGCCGCCATTGCAGGTCGGCAATTCAACGCTACTGTCTGCAACGATGTGTCCATACGACTTACGATTGACATCACATATGTGAAACGCCATGCAGCGCGCCTTTTTGCCATATTCTGCCATCCGGCATTCGTGGCCTAGGAGATGGTCTGGACAGATCTGCGCAATGCAGTCGGGTATGGCGTGCTTGATGGCGAGCGGCCAGTCCTCCTCGAAAGCGTCCAGATGGCTGTACGTGGAGAAGGCTTGATCGGAACACGCGATGGCCCTCCTGGCGATAGGAAGCTGCAAACGCGATATATTGGAGGTGGAGTAAGGAGCTTCATGTTTGCGAAAATGGTATGTATCCTGGGACATACAGCACAAGAAAAGTGGTTGTTCGTTCCACCCATACAGTGTCCTGATGTGCCTCAGTGCTAGCTAGACAGTCGTCTGATCTTTCATGCAGTAGCGACGGCAAGCTCGCTATATTTTCGCGCAGCGATGGCGGGTTAGACTAGGCACGCGGTCTTAGTAGGCCATTTCGTCATCTCTATAAATGGAGAGATCGTAGTCTTCGTCGCCGTACATAGACGTGCTGGTTGTACGGCTCCTATGTGCGACAACCCCCTCCGTGACGTTATCAATGATAATGTCATTGTCCAGAGTCGCGAGACCAAGACCACTGTGACTCGTGGCAACGGAGATGCGGTATGGGGGGGTGGGTAGTTCGATACCACCGTCTGTCTCCCTATACTCCACTCTACCAATCATCACGGGCCACGACGTTGGGTCGCCTGGCAGGTCCACCGTCGATGTCTGTCGTCGCCTTTCTCTTCTTCACTTGTGCAGACATGCGGATCATGGGGACATCCTTTCAGTCGCCGTACTCGATTCCATCGAACAACTCGTTGTGTAGATGCCGGATGCGCTCGTACGTGATCTTGTGCGCATCCTTCAGACTGCTGATAGCCACTGCGCTGATGCGCTCATTCGCAAACAACTTTTCGTACCGGTGTTGTTTGTTCATCCCGACTACGAGTCGACCGAGGATATCGCATGAGTTCCTCCAATGATTAAACTTCATGCGGACATAGGGAGGGATCCTCTCCTGACCGCGCACAGGCGGAGCTACTGGTTGTTCGTTGAGTGCCAGACGGCTTGACGAGACCATACATTAGTAAGAACCAAAGCAGGAAGGAAAAGCGTGCGTACCGAATGTCGAGCACACCGCTCGAATGCTCGAGGTGGTATGCCAGCTTGTCCTTGTCGATATCGCCCATCCAGTACGCGATGCGCTCGTCGCTGTCTCGATGCAGAAGCGGCGTGATATCGATATTTCTCTGCCACTTATCCCTCCTCTTCTCACAACCCCCACAGTCGCCAATCGCAGCTCCCCACAAACCGCAACATGGCTGCCACCGTCTCTGTTTGGTACCGCCAGTCATACAACTCGAGGCAGTGCCTGATTTCCAATACAGGTAGCTGCTGAACGTCGACATTCAAGTGCCTGCACATGCTGTCGTATGTCCTATCCGTGAGCCTTTTCCGGACGTAACACCACATCTCGGAAACTTCCTCAAGATCGCATGCCCCGCAAACCATACATACCACATCGACGGTATCGAAGTTCATCATGAGGACTTCATCCAGGACGCGAGTAATGAGCTACCAGCCTACCATCACCCGAGATGTTCTGAATGCAATACCCCGGTAGATCGCGACCAGCTTCGCAACATGTTCACGAACAAACCTGCCAATATCAACACTTCGCCTCTCCCAAAACCCGCCGCTGGTTACTGAGCATGTCGAAGGCAGGGCCCATCACTCAAGGACAGAACAGATCAAGCCTCTTTACCATGGACTCGGCCTCGATATCAGCCACGCTAAGCTCAAGAATCAAGGGTATTTAGCACTGGAAGCCGGATCCACGACAGTCATATTCACTCCGAAAGCTTTGAAACAGCGCGAAAAGCTCTGGTCGATCCGCTATCTCCCTCTAGCGTACAAACCAAGCAAGACGAATGAACACCTCTTCGTGTACGGCGTTGTCGTCCATCTCTATGATACTATTGCTGACATTG
This sequence comes from Phaeosphaeria sp. A1 3.1a, assembly GCA_003501895.1. Lineage (NCBI taxonomy): Eukaryota > Fungi > Ascomycota > Dothideomycetes > Pleosporales > Phaeosphaeriaceae > Phaeosphaeria > Phaeosphaeria sp. A1 3.1a. Next base: position 28,081 of record QVXC01000296.1, read on the forward strand.
GCACTGTCTGGTTCGGCACACTTTTTGCTTGGTGGCGGTGTGACGGAGCTCTACGGTGTCAAGACGGTCTCACCGGAGGCTAACCTCTACTACGAGAACGTCGTCAAATCTGTGCGGACGTCGTTATCCACCGATAAATACGGCCCGCAGTTATTCATGCAGAGATACGTCCGGGGAAAGCTAGCCACGATGAAGTATCAAGTAAGACAAATATTATGAGGCTTAACTATATATATTCACTAAATTTTCTTACAGACGGCTATGGACAACTGGTCCCTCTAGGCTCGCATTTACCAGATCGTTCCCGCCGGTGAGGCGGACCCCGAGCTCGCAATTCGCAAGGCGAACAGACAGGTATACATAAATGCAAAGACACGATACCAAGCCCTGTGGTTGGCGACCTACACTGAAGCCTATCGAGTCGCAGTTGCAGATGAAGCTGGTCTGTAGGGTGTGCCCCTCAGGAGAGCCGTCAGTCGTCGCCGCCTCTACCAGAAGCTCAAGAACAACGCGCCGGTAATGGAGTGGAACGATATGGCCTTGCTTGCGCTCAACAGCTGCGACCAGGTCACAGCAGTGCTCCAGAAGCCCTATGCCTTCCTGCTGAAGAATCAGCGAATCAAGATCTAGACATCGATGTTCTCAAACGATCTCTTCGCCACATTCTTCGAGTTCTCGAGGAACGTGTTGGACTTGAGGTGAGTACATATCTGGAATAGGACTTGACTGCAGACACTGACTTGTATAGTCGCCTGCGCGATCTGACCAATTCACCTACGCTTAACCCTCACCGTAAGCTTTGGACGAACCCTTGGCCGCAGATCTGCGACGCATTCGCTCGGCCTTACCTTTGCCGTGAGATGAGCACTGCTCACTGCAGTGTTTATGCCCAGGACGTCAAGATCCGCCACAACGCGAATTTCTCCGACAACTCGCTCAACTATGCCCACACCCATGTCCGCAACGTCTTCGACCAGCTTCGCCTGAACAGGCCTGAGTTCGGCACGTCTTTCTACGTGCCGGTCCTCGAGGCCTCACTCCATGGCTTTAAGCGGTACCTTGATGACGACTCTAGCATGGCGCCTGGAGACGGCGACGAGGTCCGGGAGCTCGAAGACTTGCTCCCAGAAGAATGAGGCGTACTTCCCGATCACCCGCGCGCATGTCACTACCGACGATGGTGATGCACGACGTGAAGCAACAAGATCTTTTGCTTTATGATCTCATTTTCTTAGGCTTGCACTCCCATCTCTACATACGGATGGATCTTTCCCTGACTGCAATTACATGTGCGCATCTGGGGCCGAAATCTTGGGACTCCAGACTCTTCGAAGGTCCCAAAGTCGTCGCATCATAATTCTTCTCTATCTTTACATGTGCATCTGTATATTGAACATATCTGCAGGCTGTGCATTTTGATCTCACATTATGGCTGGATTTCTTGAACGAGGTAACGATAGATTTCATGCAGGATGATTAGACACTCCAGCCGTGAGATTTGATTCGTATCGTCACGCCATCGGTATGAGTTATTATCAGCAGGATGCATTCTGTTTCTAGGGCTGAGCCTTGCACTTTGCCAACAAGCTTTGTACTTCATGTGCCTGTATTATGACAATCACCACCTTTATTAAAAATCTGTTCACAGAATAAGAATCTCTGTACTGTATTTAGTATATAGAGCTACTTCTTATAAGAATATATTCAGTGTAAAAATGCTGTATTCATGATGGTGGCGCGCGATTTCCACAGCACCGCGCCAAGACATTTTCCGATTTTTGCATATAGTAGGTGTATGTCTGTTGTCTCCAAACTCTTGTGCTGGTAAACTGTCAATGACCATACTGACTGCACCAGTCGTCCTTGATACGCTAAGATTTGGCCCAGAATGCAGAAGGTGTACAAAGAGTCGACATGTCGTGACTTTGGGAGAGCAAGATAGCCGAAGCGGACTCGTCATGGTGTTGGGGGTACTAGCATGTCATTGGGGAAGACAGGGCGTTAGTGGCATGACGCAGATGTGCTGGATATCAAGGTCGAGTGTTGGCCTCGGCGAGCACACCAAACGGCTCCCACAACAGGCCCTTCTAGACATGGGGGCTGCATATGAGGTGGCAAGCTTCGATGGACGACACAGGCAGTGCGGGCTCGGATCACGGGAGCCGTCTGATGGAGGACCGCGGCTATTGGGACTAATACAGTGAAGCGGCCTTCCTCGCATGGCGACCAACTGCTACTCCTCCACCTGGGAAGCAGTACAGCCCCGCCGCGCCATTTATACACGCTCAACGCCCCACTGGGCACAAATCGCGCTCATGCGACTGCGACCGTATTGCTACCCCCCGCCACCGCGTATCTTATGAGGACCCCAACCTCGCGCTCGTTCTGGATATTGGTAGTCACGTTGGGCAAAGGTTGAGGGGCAGCACACTTCGCCATGGTAGGCAAACCACCGTCTCTGTTGGGCATATCGTGTGCCTCGGCCCCGCCATACACAGATAGCTCTGTTCTACAGAACGACCACTGAGTCTAACACGGCTAGGGATGTTGCGCCTCCCGCCCAGATGACGGCGGTGCCACGCAGGCCATCCGCGCGCATTCCTCGTCGCGCAATATCACCGCGCCCTCGACGCGACCAGCTTCGCTACAGACCCCACGTGCCTCGCACGTGTCCCAGAGCTATGCGCAGCCGTCGGGAAGCCGTCAAGATGCCATCGACCGCCCGAATACGCCGCTCAAGGCGATCCCCATGTTCCAGCGCGCAAAGCTGCCAAATGCCCTGGCCTCGCCCACCAGTGCCAGCAGAGGTCGCGTGACGCCCCTCTCCGACTCGACCAACCTGACGTGGACCCCCTCGCGACTCGACAAGGAAAGGAACGACTGGTGGGACACCCAAGTGACGGGCTCGCAGGAGGTCTGGGGCGCGGTCCGGCTTGCGGCACAGTCAGTCCAGGCTGGAAAGCTCAGGGACGCCCAGCAGTGGCTCGAGGCAATGGAGTGCACGTGTCCCACGGGCTGTCTGTGGAAAGGCGTCTACGACTCCACCGGCGTCATGTACAGAATCCCTGAGTGGATAATTGTCGAGCCCGAAGGCATCGTACCCGAAGGCACCGATGCCGATGCCACAGGTGACTCGCTGGGTGCTGCTGATGGTACCGGGGCTGCACACGAGGCAGACGACGAAGACGACGAGCCTGTCGTTGTACGGGCTCGAGTCAGCCTGAATGGTAGAGACATTGTGCTCAAGCTGCGACGAAAAGAGCCCGTCGCCTCGATCGTCGAGAAGATCAAGGCGCAAGCAGAAGTACGTTTGGAGACCGCCAGAACCATTCGATTTCAAGTCCACTGACAGCACACAGCTTGACCAAGCATGCAGCATTCGGCTCGTCTACGGTGGCCGTATCTACCAAGACCGTGAGACACTCGAATCGCATCAGTTCTGGGACTTTTCCAACGACTATGTCGTCACTGCGCTCGTCCTCGAGTGATTCCAACACAGACGCATGTCCACTCTCTCGAACTCGTCTGATCAACGCCTACATGCTTGCCTCCGCTTCTGCTCACAGCTTTTCCTACCATCATTGGCGTGGGAATACGGTATCACCACGTTTCTACATCTGGTCTGCACTCATCTTCACGACTTCACTACTACCACAACTTGCAACGATTTTGCTTTGATTCCGTGTAGTAAGCTCTAGAGGCATGATACCCCCATCGTTTGCTCTTCTTATCTTTTCCTGTTTATGGCCACGTTCGCATCACCACTCAGTCTGATTAGCCAGCAATGACCAGATAGTCGTACAATTGTAATCAATAATCCAACATTTTCCTCCGCTGTACAAGCATATGCTACGCCGGGACGTTTGCATAACATTCACGCCGGCTTCAAGCGTGAAAAGGAGCTGTTCGCTTTGCCTACAATTGAGCAATGCTATCGCAAATGGTCAGTCTTCACCCTCACCTGTTCTCCATCTCCGCTCAGGTCCCGTGGTATCAAGCTAGAAAAGGGCTACACGCGTTTACCCTCTGCTTACATTTCTTCAAAGCACTCAGAGACCTCTAATGTGCTCTGGCTAGATAAAATAATCCGCTCTTCTGCTCCCCAAACCAGATCTGCGACTCGACCGAGGATCCCGAGGGCCGGACTACGAATCTGTCCTCCAGTGTAACCGTGAGGAAACCATCTTTCCACGAGAATGGGGAGCCTAGGCTAAGCAAGCAGCCGAGTCTAGTAGCTGCTACTGTGCCCAGAGATGAGTAATTCAGTATCACGTCTTGGATTTCGACTGGCAATCGTTGGATAGGCGTCGAAATCGGGAGTCTAGCAGAGGCAGTGGCCCAGATGAGATAATCCAGTGCCAGGTCCGACGGAGGTGCAGTATCGTAATCGCCATTAAAGAGCGGCTCTGGGGCAGTGTGTTTGAAAGAAGCCAGGTCGGTGGCATGGCAGAGCAAGACATGCTTGACTGACAGGATCATGTAATGTGGACGCGCTTCCCCAGACATGTCCATCCATATCAGGACAATCTGTCGAACGGGTACTTCTGTCTTGTACATATTCCCGTGCCCTCGCCAATCCATCTCGAACATCTTGACAAAGTACAATCCACACCCTCCCCACGCGAACGACGTCCGTCTTGAACGGCTTCCACGCAGGCAAGTCCGTGATCCAAACATGAGCGCCCCTCGGCCCCGATCTACCAGTATTCTCACACACCTCGAAATCAACCATCGCAAGCCGGACTATAGCTCGAGATAGTACCCGTACCATCACGAGATTATACCTATTCCGAAGCACATGCCTCCACATCCGCTGAAAATCCCGCAGCAGACGATATGCAAACGCACGCATACTACTGTCGACTTCGATCCGCGGTGTCCAGTAAGATATATCAGGATCCAACGCAAGCTCCAGGGGCGGAGGAATAGGACTATCGAGGAGTTCCATATCAGCTAGACGCACAGCTCGATCCCGAAGATGATTAAGTGGAATTTGTCTGCAGCAGTTCCTGTTCGCGTACAGCAGGACGTCAAGCTGGGTATCGAAGGTCCAGAGCGCGTGGTATTGGATCTGCCGTCTATCTCCGAATCCGAATGGGTTGATTGTGTCGTATTTTGAGGCAGAGGACCAGGTGAAGGGGACGTGTTTGTGTAATATGGGGAAGGTGTTTTCTGGAAGATGGTATCGTAGTCAGTGGCTGTATGATACGACACGGGCGGGGATGGGGTCACGAGCCTTTCTTCAGGCCGAGTAAGATGTTGGAAAAGTGATGGAGATTTGCTTCATCGTCGTCTTCGATTGTGCGGCTCCCGAAGAGTATGCGGGTTGGGTTGTCATGGATGCTGGCTTCTTGAGATGCGGACGGAGGTGGTGCGATGAGGTAGGCGAGGACTTGCATTGTTATATTGGAGAGGGTAAAAAGCGAGTAAAGCTGTCGATTTAAAATGTCGATTTAAAATGTCGAGTTTGACTCTCCGATGATAGCTAATAAGGTAGGTGAAGAAGCGCCCGCGTAGAGCAATCGACCAGTCATATCAGGGCCTTACCAGGACGTTCTGATTTCGTGTACCAAAAATCATTGTGTTCATCCAAGTCCAAGGACACTGTCATGAATTGAACATCGTCGAGTCGGACATGTTAAAAGGCTAAGACGACTCTAGGCAGACATGGCCCACAAGACAACCTTGGAATTTAGACCATACTGGCGTCCTTGCAAGATGATAACCATCACAGCAGCTTGGAACAATCTGCATTCTATCAAGTCGCGATGCGCAATATAAGCGGATACGATATCAGAAAGCGATTTTTAGGGTGAATGCAAAGTAACCACTTTATTTCAAGTTTTGCTCACGACATCAAGACGGAGTCTTGTCGCCGGCTCCGCTACCGTCGATACGATGCGACACACACCCGCAACACTCAATTCAGCGCCAACGGTGGCGGTGTACATAGTTAACATGTCACTCGAGTCGAAACGCGGTGTGGAAAGACTTGCTGCGCTGGACAAAAGTGGATCTTCAATTAAGCGCAGGGTAGACGAGATGGGGCGATCCACTTGGGTATGCAGCATCAACAGCAGCTTCATCAACCAGAGAGAAAGAGGGAAAGAGAATATGGGGGCGGTGGGATGCAGTAGGTTTGCGTATTCCCCAAAGACTTGAGGTTCTGAAGTCGAGATGTCCTTTTTATGCATGCTTGTTATTGTCTTTTCTGCGTATACCTCCCTCACAACATCTCTCCACCTTGCACCCCATTCTCACCATTTTATTGTTTCCCCTACGACCCACCAACCTTCTTAGCCTCCTTCTTCAGCTCCTCAATCTGCTCTTTGGTGCTCTTGCCGCTCTCGTTGCGATCCGCCTTGACCTGCTCATCACGCGTATTAGTCCCTGTATCCCCAAACTGCATATCACTACCACGAAGATAGTATAGATAGAAAAACATACCGCGCTCTCACTATCACTCGCAAGCCCCTCTTCCCAATGTCCCTTGCCCTCCTTTTGCTTGCTCAGGTTGTCCGCCTTCTTCTTCTCGACTTCCTCGGCGCGGCCTTCGCTGTCTGGTATGTGCGTTAGCACATCTTGCTTTTCACAGGTAGGTGGCCTGTCGGGTATGTGAAGCGTGATAGCTCAATTGGACATGCGTGGTGCTAAAGTATTGTATGGAATGCAACGTACGGAGAGTCGACTCCTTGCCAGCGCTACGGGCTATTGACTGGCTAAAGGCAGCGCGCTGCGCGAAGACGAACGGCGAGCGGCGGGCCGCGAGAGCACGGATGGAGGACATGATGCGAAAGCTGGCGGTCTTCGACGTCGTGTGTGTTTGTTGTTGTCGAGGAAGGAGTAGGCGTATATTCTGCGGGGTTTTCTAGCTTGCAGTGGAGTCGAAGTCGAACCGTTCGGAGCTATGGCCGTCAGTCCCTCTTCTCCAATTCAATTGCTTCTCCCACACCCTTCCAATTGACTTACCAGAATATTATCGATTACAGTAAAGGACAGAAGAACTCTCAATAGTATGTGAAGGCGGGAAAACAGTAGCCGAGCGATTTTCTCACCCCTACCCAAGCTTGAGCAGCGCTGCTATGGAATGCCGAGGACCTCTAGCTGCGACTCAGTGACGTCAACTTCGACGGCTAGATCACTATTACGAAATGGGTCTGGACTCGGCCGCGAACATCCATTCGAAGTGCCATCATTTCAAAGCACTGGCCAGCCCTGCTGGCGGTAGTTCGGACGGATCGTGACGGGTACGTGAAGCACATGCTGCACGTGGTGTGCCATGGTTCAAACCTGCTCAGCCTGTTTTGCTGCGCCCGCGCCCGACAGTTCATCGATTGAACGGTGAGCCGCGTGCGGGCACAGCCCTGTGACTGTTCCTGTACCTGTGCCGTAGCCTACCGTATCTTGTACCTGCATTGCGTGCCGCGTGGGATGACTGCCTTGATGTTGCAGGACGGCAGAGCGCCGTCTGTTCCAACGCTGTTGTCAAGCCGCCTTGGAGACCCTACCCCGCACTGTCGCTCAGACAACTCAAGTGGCTCAATCGATCATGACAGTTCACGATGCAAAGCGAGCGTTGATAATGTGAATAAGTTGTGATTTGTATCCTAAGATACTCACTGCCCTCACAGAGGAGGCGTGTAATATAAAGAGGATGTCCCGAGGGAGAGATAAAACCAAAACATTCAAGAAAAGATCGCCCCAACGCTCGCCCAGGGGGTCATAAATCCTCGTACAAGGGAAAGGAAACCAACGAGAAACTTGCGCCGATTGCGTAGAATCATCCCAGCGTCGTACAGGTATTGATAGACAAGCCAGACGCATGCACCCAAAAACCGATAGACACCGCTGCTTCGAAGTCGCGCCCATGGTATATACCGACCGCTGAAACCAATGACCAACCGCACAAAAGAGATCTACCCTTTGTAGTGGCGCCCCAACAGGCGCCGGGTGACAGTAATGTATGATAGCACCGCTGCAGAACACCGTATCTGCAACCAAGAATTTTCTGAAAGTCTTTACAACGCTGATGATAACCGGAGATGCGACCCAAAAACACCGTAATGTGCAAGCCGCCGTGAATGCGTTAGCGCTCAAAGACAGAGACCAATGCGTTCTATTCGAAAAGATGTTGTTTTCGCTTCAGTGCAACGCCGTCGCCGCGCGAGTGGTATACCAAGATGTCGAATGAGATATCGTAGATTTGTACAGGGAGAGTCGATAGTATAGACGCATGATCCTCCAGAGGATATCAGGGAGAAGGTAATTAGATCCTGGAAGGGAGCCAAATGGTAGCCACTAGCCGCAACGGAAGACGCCGCAAGACCCATTGAACGCAACGCTTGGCCTCGTGCCTGCGGGGCTCTACCAGCGTCGCGGCATGAACTGCTGCTGCATCTGTCGGTTGGGCGAGACAGATGGGGGTGGGCTAGCAACATTTCGGGTCGAGGGGTCAACTATGGGGATGGCGTTGCGGGTGCGCTGGGCTAGTGGCTGGTGGAGCTTCGTCTGCGAGCTGGACTGCTGGAAGCCCGCAGGCGTGTATGGGTTGGGTGCCGAAGAGAGAACAAAAGAAGGAGTTGGCTGCAATTGGTGCTGGAGAGGCGACTGGTTGGGCGAGCCGCTCGACAGCGACGAGCGGTCAGAGCCAGAGGAGTGGATGGACTGGAGCTGTTCGTTGACAGTCAGCGCCTGCTATGGCGATCGACGACACAGGCTAGTGGCAAAGGCCGAAGCCCGGGCTACTTACATCATCCTCGGTGAGCAGGTGGAACGGGCAGAACATCTCGTCATCCTCAATGTCAAAGGACCTCGCGGCCTCGAAGTCGCGCTTGAAGGCGAGCATCGTGGGCGGCTCGACGGTGAACTCTTTCGGGGTGCGCACCTGGCGGATCTGGCGGTGGTTCTGCGCTGCCGAGACCCGAGGCGCCCTCCGCGATCGGCCGCCGTGGTGGTTGTGGGAGTGAGCGTTCATGTGCTGTGGTTGACTTTGGCCGGTGTAGTTGAAGAAGTGCGACATGGTGGTGGACTGTGGTGCGAGTCGTCGTCGTGAGGTGAGTTGGACGAAAGGTGGGTGGGGTCGGGAGATGAAGGCCGAAGCGACCACAACAAAGGCGAAACAAAGGGGTGCGATTCGTCGGAGACGGCGTGAGGGTGCGACGAGAGGCTGCAGTGGTGGGCGTGCGTGGTGCTGATGCGGGGGGTATTAACTAGAGCGCGGTATTGGTATTGCGATGCGAGGCTGAGTATCAATGTGGGAGAAAGGTAGGCGGAGAGGGTTGGATGGAGAGGGTTGGGATGAGAGAAAAGGAAGGCGCCCGCTGGTCAGCGCCTACCTCAGGAATCGTGGCCCGTGCATGCGTTGAGTGGGTCTGCCCTGCGGTCATTGGGCAGGCCGGCCACCTTTCGCCACCACCAGCGGACTAGCAGCTGGGAGGTCGAGCTTGGACGCCGCGAGCGAAGCGCTGCCCTCGCTGCGGCCGTTGTGCACGCCCATCAGTCGCCATTCACTCCGTCGAGCTCCAGCATGGCGCACATGGAGTTGCAGCTCGAACCGCTGGTACTCGTGCGGCCCTGCATCGCCAGAGCTGCCAGACGTGCGCGCACCCTCTGGGCGACAGGCCTGATGGCGGCGCATTACCAAACAACGCTTATGCCGCTAGGCCGCGCAGGACAGCTCACATTGGCGTGGGCTGCGTGACCCAAGCCTCTCTGTCGCTCTGACCGCCGCTTGCTGCTTGCTGCAGGCCTTCGTGCGTAGCCAGGGGAATGCATGCTCGGCCTCGAGTCTAACCACACTCGCCAGCACCCTCACAGCGAAACCCGACACGATGCGCTGTCCAAAGCGGAATCCCGGCGCTGCTGCTGCTGCTCTTTGTCCACGCCTCGCCGCTGTCCTGCCCCGTGGAAGCGCTAGGCCGCCTGCACCATATCGCGCCGTCGGCTGCGAGGGCTGGTGGCGGCCACTGCGGCCTCCTGTCCCTGCCGATGTGCGCACATCATTTCCTCTCCAGCCCCGCGCACCTTGTTCTGGAATGTCCAAGTGAGGTCACACTGGGCGGAGCACCTCTGATCGCTGGGCCGACTCCCTCCAGACGGCCGGTTGAGTGCATGCCCCAGCCTGTCTAGACGCCGCTCGTGGTGTCTGCTCTGCTGCACCCTGAATCTGAGCGCCCCGTCCATGCCCTGCCGCGCTTTGCTGCGTGACGTTTCCCAGCCCATGAGGAACGCATAATTCAGCCAGGGCCAATTGGCGGCAAGACACGACCAGCCCAAAATTAGCTGACCCGATGCGCCCCGCATGCCGTTGCGCTTCGACTCCTGGCCCTTCCGAACCTATGATGCCCGAGTCTGGAGATGGACATGCCACCCAGACACCCTTACGCAGAGCCCGCGTCGTGGGTGTCTCCAGCATCAAACTTCGCAAGTCACTTGCGCATCCGTCTGACCTGTCGCGGGGGTTGCGCAAGCTGCGGACTCGACCACCGGCGCTCCACCCACTGCAAACCATCTGGAACAGTGCCAAGCCTGATCGCATGAACCACCCTTCCTCTGCTCGAAACACCTTCGCTTCATCGTCTTCCCACCCTGAACTCAAGGCACGAGTGGGATGAAGTAATCTACGTGAATACTGCCGACTCGCTTGCTATCACCATATCTAATGGGGGCGAGAGTGGTTCTGCACAAGGCTGCTTACTATCTGTAAGTGCTGACCACCCCAAGGCTAGCATTCATATTAAAACCCCGAACTGTTGAGCTCTGGTGGCACAGCGATGCTTGTCTCCCCAGACTTGTGACCCGACCAGTGGCGCAGGCTACAGATGCAAGGCCTCTTGGTGACTGGACTGAGCGACATCGGGACGCCTAAGATCTTGTCCGCCCTCTGCTGACCACGCTGCAAACAACCGCAGCCTTGCCGTGACAATGTTGAACCGAAACAGCACCGCATAATATTTCCTCCCCGATCGTCCATGTTCCCGACATCAGCCAGCTGCAAGACCAAGCCACAAACCACTCTCCCCATCATCCCGTGTCCAATCGACATTATCACTTGTCAAGTCCCCTAGCCTTTACAAATTTCGCAATTTGATCTTTGCATGTCTTATCAGTGTACGACTCCCACACCTCGTACAGCGATATGAGCTCCTGCGTGCACTCGACCACGGCCTCGATGTCGACGCTGCTCTCAGCCAGCCAGTCGACGAGCTTCTGCACTCTGTTCTGCGTCCCCTGAGGCGCGCCCCGCGCCGTGCCGAGCGATTGGAGCGCGCTCGCCATGCTTGCTGCATTCACCTGCAGCCCTCCTTGCGTGGGCTTGAGCACCACGGCGAGGAACATGGCTGTGATGGCAATGACGTGTGGCGCATGGAGTAAGGGGAGGTCGGTGAGGTAGTGGTCGTTTATAATGGACCATGCGAGTGCGTTTTCTTCCTGGGTTAGTTGGAACTGAGTCTGGAGTTCTGCGAGGCTGCGGTACGGGTGGTGGATGATGAGCTGCGAGTTCATTTCGGAGATGAGGGTGAATTCGCATTCGCCAATTTTGGAGATGTCGTTGAAGGATGTGTCTGTGGTGTTTGTTAGCGGGATGTTTGAGTGTGAAGGGTGGAGGGGTTTGACGCACCCCAGCAGTGTCGGGCTTCGGCCAACACCATTCTAATGTGTTGGGGACATTCCTCCATCTTGCAGGAGAGATACAGAGCTGTTGCAAGCACGAGGGCGGGATTCGTCCGCCGGATCTCGATCTTCATGTAGAAGCGCCGCACGTACACCTGTGCTGTTGCGAGAGCTTGTTGGCGGATTCCAAGTGGTCTCGCCATTTTTGAAAGTTCTATGTCAACGTTATTAGGAGTTCTAAGGGACGTGGAAGTGACGTACGGTGGTAGAAGTATATGCTCAGGTGTCGCCGATCTGGCAAAGGATAGAGGTTGACCAAGTTGCGTTCTGCTTCTTCCATCTTCTTCCGCTCTTGAGCTAGTTGTTGTTTTGTGAAGGTCCAGAATTTGCGCTGGGTAGATTCCCAGTAGCTGGACGCCATTTTGGCTCCAGGGTCAGCCGCGGAGGGCCGCTAGACGGCGATCTCTAGTAGGTGATAACGTTGTCTCGTATGTTGTGCTGTTGTTCTGTATTTCAAGCACGTAGGCTTATTGACAAGTTGCAGCCTGGTGGAGCTGACTTTGGTGCGCACTCAGACACAGATCTACGCAAAGAAGACGTTCCGCTATGAAGATGGTTCATGCCAAATATGGCGGCGCGACAAGTTCTCCAAGATGTCAACTTGTCTCCAGTGTCTGGTGGTTGCTTAGTATTATGATGTTGGATAAGGTTAGAGGCTTGGTGAGGCACTCTTGGCGGCTGAGAGCAGCTACTGAGACTACGATGAACTGAACACAAGATTTCTGCTGCTACTTCAGAATAAATGAGGCTCTTAGACATGAACACGGTGAACGGTGCTTATTACAGGGGAAGGGAGTGGTGGATTGTCCAATCATGACTCGGCGAAAGACGACTGCCGTTTGCCGGCCACCTGTTTGCTAGGCTTTTTTTGGCTGCGGGATCCCAAGCTCGACGACCACTGACCTCATACCCCACGTCGAGTCCTATGAACCTTCACTTCCATCCTCGGCCATTCTTCCGATATTCGCGCCTCTCGCCGAGTTCGAGAGCTGCTATCCACGGTGCGCCCGCGATCCACAGCCATGATAGACCCAAGATAACAGCACCACAATGGACGACAAAAGCGCAAGTGTCGCCAACGCCCGGGCGGACGAGCTATGGGCGACGCTGGACACGCGCAAACAGGGCCAGTTGGATCTGCCGGCTCTGAAGAAGGGATTGCGAAAGCTGGATCACCGTACGCTGCATCTTCACGAGATACGTGAGCCCGGCTAAGAGGATACTGTAGCTTTAAAGAATGCCGATCAACTCCTGGACGAGGTGATGAAGGCTGTCGACACCGACGGGAACGGACAGATATCTTACAATGGTCAGCTACAGGGCTCCATTCTGTGCGCAATGCATTGTCGAGCTAACGCCATGCCTTCAGAATTCCGAACATTCGTACACGAGACCGAAAAAGAGCTCTTGGCTCTCTTCAAAAGCATCGATTACAACGGCGATGGCAAGATATCGAAGCCCGAACTACGCGCCGCTCTAAGTCGTGCTGGCATGGCAGTGCCTAATAGCAGCTTGGACAACTTCTTCAACGAAGTAGACACGAATAATGACGGTGCAATCACTTTCGAAGAATGGCGGTACGTCTACCACCATACTTTCACCACCAGACCGTCGCTGACAAGTGAAAGGGATTTTCTTCTATTCATACCGGTTAGCGCGCCCAACCTGCAATCGGTCATGTCATATTTCACCGCAACGATGAAAGTGAACCCAGAGGGTGACGTTCAGATCAGCGACGACACCATCCAAGGCCTAGGTACTACACAGCGTTTTCTTCAATTTTTCTTCGGCTCTCTCCTACTGGTAGCGAGAACGCCGCCCTACACATCTTTTCCTTCAGATCACGACGCACCGCTGGACATGGCTTCACCATCTGCTCCTAGTTTCGCACCCTCGCAAATGCTCCCGCCACGTTCTGAAAGTGCAGAGGAGTCTGATGCTCCTCTCGCTGAGGTACACACGGGGCTTTTAGAAAGCTTCAGAACCGCGCTGATTGCTTGTGTTCCCCATCCAGGCTATTTTGTGGCGGGAGGTATTGCAGGAATTGTTTCTCGCACCTCGACTGCGCCCCTCGACCGATTGAAAGTATACCTCATCGCCCAGACCGGCGCTGCAGAACAAGCTGTCGCCGCCGCAAAATCTGGAAATGTTTTCCGCGCCGCTTCGAACGCCTGGAGACCGCTCGCTACCGCCATGAAGGAGTTATGGCAGGCGGGCGGTATGCGCAGTCCATCA
>QVXC01000297.1:0-41693 GCA_003501895.1 Phaeosphaeria sp. A1 3.1a
ACACTGTCGTGACGTGTCGCGGATCCTGCCTCAGAACGCTCGGATCCGACACCAGTATACAGTACGTCAACTATAGCTCCCAACAGTTTGCATGACTCGAACTGCCACCAGAACTCTTCCATGCGCAAGCTCTCCTGCACGGAACAGTAGAAGAATTTGAATCTTGCTGTCGCATCTTCCCCAACTCCGATTTTTTGATGATGATGAGGCAGCTGCGCTTGTGAATTTGATGTAATGATTATGAAGGAGGTAGGATTTGGTGGTGCACTGCTCGAGCCGTCTTATAGCGTTCTAGCTATGTATCAGTAGGTGAGTATACATTTTGAAAATTCTAAGGATATTTATATATTTCATACAATATTCTGTAGTACTTTACTATCTTCTTCAAGGGAGCTTTATATATTTATAGCGCAGTGTAGTCCTCATGGTTGAGGCGTCTGTACATGGGCTGGTGTATTGCTAGATACTAGCTCCCTCGTATGGAGATGTGCGTGCTAGTCTGCGAACGTTTTGTCATAGATCCAGTATGTATGGAAAATGGCTTTCATGCGCTTTTATGCTATAGGACTATCGTGCCAAAGCTTATAGCAGAATGTGCAGGTCCAGTGAAGTTCTTCCAGCTACACGACTCATGCCGCGTGATGGCGCACTTCTTCTTTTCAGCTTGGTCTGGCCGATGTGTCCTCCTTTCGTGCGATGGAAACTAGAAGTGATAGGAGCGTATGTCACGTGTAGACTTGTGCATCGATATGTGTATGATGGTATATTGAAGGCGACTGAGGCGGAAAAGCTGCGCCTCGTACCGTAAATTATTCTCTGTCCCAGTCCCACCCACTGGGCAAGATACCCCTATAGGGGGGCAATCGAGCAATCAAGTCATTGTATAGCCCTCCTGGCTAGAATTTCAGACGAGAATGATTTCCGAACTCAGACTTGATCCCAAACTGGGTGGCGTCCAATCCGGGCAGTAGAAGGTGCTACCTGTGGCGTTCCCTTCATTATCGACGATGACGAAGCCGAGCCTCCTGTATGCGAGTCGTCCATCGGCCGTCTCATCCTGCTGCACCAGCAGACTAAAGAAACGCGGCTTTTCAGCTCTTCCATGGAGGGATGGGAGGTCCAATTGGCCGGACGCAAGTGGTAATAGGTAGACATCCTCATCATCTGCTACATTCTCGTAGTCATCTATGCCGAAGGTGAAGTCATTCTCGAATTCGCCATCCCAAATCTGATCGAAGACCTCGGCAAAGGTTTCCATCGCGAAAAGGGTCCCTGTAAGGGCAATGTGACCAGACTTGATCTGGCCAAACATGTCGCCGTGGAGAGATTGTGTCTCAGCCTCTAGTATGTCAATCACGGAGTCTCTGAATTGAGACTTATACAACATGTGCACAGGACCATCGACGGATGCCCAGCTCCAGGAAGGGGCTAGGTTAGTTAACATGTGCAAAGCTAATCTCATCCAGGCGTGCGCTCACCTCGCTGATCGACGCGATATGTTCTCCCTGAACAAGAGCCGTGGGCACTTTGGTGTGGTGCCCAAAGCATAGATTCTGCAAGATCGGCACGCCACATGCCAGCGAGGTAGTCGCATTGTGTAAACGTTTGCATAATCCGCGCGAGGCCGGATATGGCAACCAGCTTGTCCTCTGGCTTGGTGAGATGACATTGAGAGTATACTTGGACCGTTTCGTCCCATATGCCGAAGGCCCCGCTCCGATTGCTGTGCAAGTTCCGACCTCGCCAAAGTTTCTCTGGCACCAAGCGACAGAGCGCTGGGCTGACCTGAGAAGCTCTCGACTCTCGACACTCCCATACGATGGTCGACATGAAATGTATCGTACGAGGACTGGCGAGTCGTTCTTGAAGTACCCAGCCGCGCTGGCTTAGTGGAACAAGTCCTGCAAGATCGTCCCAGTTGTCGTAATGACACTTCATGATTTGCTGACTTTCGCCGACTTCGAACCAGAAGTGGAAAGGTTGCTCCAAGTGTGCGTGCTTTTGCGGATGCAGCCCTTCCGTAGGGTTCTCAGCTTCCGATGCAGCTATGTTGAGGTAGCTGTTGCTATATACTGAATGCATAGTCGGCGCTTCTGCCTGCCAGTCTTTCGAACAATCTTGCAGGATGCACAAGGAGTCAATCCACAGATACCGGATGCTGAACTGGCGAGCACAGTAAATAGCGTCACAGAAGGTTTTTGGTAGCGCGTCGAGAGGTATGTCAATCTGAAACGCCTCGATGTTCTCGCTGCTGAGTACAGTGAATCTTTCCGCTCCCCACTTGTGGCTCAGAGCAATGTACTCGATTTGCGGATACATTGGCAACATATCAGACATGACAAGGCGGGGCGAAGCAGAGGCACCAGTGCCAACGTCGATGAGGCGGGTAGGAGGCCTCTTGTTTTCATCGCGCACGTTGCATGCTCGATGATGATCACGGCATTCGGACATGCATTGTGCTAGCCAACTCCATGGTCCGTCCATGTGGTCGTGATCAGACGCAGATGCTGATGTTGAGGGAATGTTGTCACTGTCTATGAGTACAGTCTCAGCCCCGACTTGAAGCGACTTGAAGCGACTTGATAGTGCCATCGGATGCAAACACTCTTTCGTCCTTACAGAACTAGTGACTTACCGCTATAGGGGGAGAATTCGAGTATAAATGTTTGGGGTGCTCGTTTATTGTTGGCAAAGAGAACGAGGAAGTCCCACAAGCCCTCCGTGTCGAATTTGATAGTGTATTCGACTTCGTCAGGGTACACTGAGTCTCCACGATATCTCCTCGCCAGCTCATAAGTGAGTCTACACAATGCGCATCGAGAAGCAGATTCTGACAATTCAGATTGGTTGAAATTTCGAGTAACGGTGTGATCTGGACAGGTAAGCTGATGGGCTTGCTGGATAATTACCGGGCGTTGCAGACCTTCATACTCCGGCTGAGATCCTTTATAGTGGCGAAAGAGGTTTGCGCAGAAGTCGCAAAATGAATCTAGTGGAACCATGCTGGAGCCTCGCGCTCAGTGTTATTTTCCGTTACTCATCGTCCGTTGGCGCGGCAGATAGCCAGCATGCTCATGCGACAAGGCGCCTCGCGTTGTTTGAAAAGAAGTCGTTGTTGCATTGTTGTCCCCGTTGTGGTGTGGGAGAAAAGTACGAGTGAGGAATGCACGTGATCAGGCGTTGATTGGCAGAGTTTCGGTAACGTTAACTACCGGTAAGTTAGAGGATGACGACCAGCGGTTCACAGTGAGCGCGCAGCAAAACAACGGCTCTCCGTGCACCACCCGCCGTTCCCCTTCGCACCTTCTTTAGTATTTTGTAATGTTTATTTGACCTTCTCATCCTATCTCACTTTAATTCTTCCCATAGCGGGTGCACTGCGGGTGTTGCGAAGGCGGCCTCCATGTCTTCCGTCTTCTCTTCCCTCATACGCCCTGCAAATGTCCGACGCGCTTCAGCAATAGCCCAAGAGGCGACAAGCCCTCCACGCCCAGGGAGCCACCATGGCCTCGACGAACCCGATCTTCGCGACCTAAATGTCGCCCTCCAAGCCCTCACCGACATCTTCCCCGACATCCAGCCCGAAGTCTTCCGCGAGATGCTTTCAAGCTTCAGCGAGGAAAGCAGACTTCAGGTCATAACCGAGACGCTGCTGAAGCACAGTCATAAGTTTGTCCGGGGCCGGTACCGGATGCCAGCCGAGCAGGAGGAGCAGCGGGAGACGGCCCATACCTACAAATATCGGAGTGCGGACGAGCCGGCAGATACACGTGGGAAGCCGCTCGCATTAGAGGACACCTTTAGATCTTTGAGATATAAGGATGCGGCCAAGGAGGCGCTGTATCAGGAGTTCAAGGGCCTGAGTCACTCCACGGTCAAGGCAGTGCTCGCCGAGTACAATTGGAGCTATACACATGCAAGGCCGACACTGCTTGGCTTGTCAAGTAAAAGCTGGAGGTCTAGCATTACAAATTTCCTTATGCGACGGAAGGCACCTACGGCCAAGGACCACCCGCTTGTGATATGGGCAGCCGCAGACCCTCGAACGAATCGACCAAGATTACCTCTACTGGTCAAGACGAAAAGCGATGAGCTGAACAAGGAGCTGTACGAGAGCCTGATAGTACCAGAGCAAGAGAAGCAGCGGAAGGAGCAAATGCAGCAGGATCAAGAGCTGGCGCTGCAATGGAACGAAGAGGAGGCAGAGAAGGAGGGCGAGATGTACGACTGCGAATGTTGCTTCATCCCAAACACACTACAGCAGATGTCTGCCTGCGACACCGACGGACACTACATTTGCTTCAGATGCATACGGCATGCTGTCAACGCGGCCTTGTATGACCAGGGCTGGGCGCGGAACATCGACACACAGCTTTGTACTCTCAAGTGCATTGCTCCCATGATGGACGGGAGTGACGAGTGCAAAGGCTGTGTTTCGCTATCTTTTGTCAAGCGCGCACTGTACGAGGAGCAAGACGGAGAAGACAATTTCGCCAAACTGAACGAGCGCTTCGCCAACGAAGCCCTTGTCAGGTCCCAACTTCCTCTCGTCCGCTGTCCCTTCTGCTCATATGCAGAGCTCAACGACTTCGCCCTCGCCGACGAAGACCTCTTCGCAAAGCTCCGCCTCAAGCCCCAGCAGACCTCCTTCGCCACTATCGTCTCCACTCCGCTGCTCGACCTCCTCTTCACTTTCATGACCCAGCTCCTCATCATCCTTCTAGTCCTCCTCTACGGCATCTTCACCGTCATCTTCTCCGTCTCATCCTCCTTTCTCCCGTTCTTCGACCCGATCCAATCCGCCCTCCGCCGCATCCACCTCAAGCGCCGGGGCCTCCGCTTCCAATGCCTCTCGCCCACCTGCGGCCGCGCCTCCTGCCTCACCTGCTCCGCACCCTGGCACGATCCCCACACCTGCTACTCCTCGCAACTCACGTCCCTCCGCCTCGCGCTCGAGCGCGCCACCACCGACGCCGTGAAACGCACATGCCCACAATGCAACCTCGGCTTCGTGAAGTCTGAAGGCTGCAACAAACTCGTCTGTCTCTGCGGATACAGCATGTGCTATGTATGTCGACAGGGCCTCGCGCAGGAGGGCTACCACCACTTTTGTCAACATTTCCGCGATAGACCCGGCGAGCAGTGTAGGGAGTGCCAGAAGTGCGATTTGTATCGCGTCGAAGATGAGGAGAGGGTCGTCGCTAGGGCGAAGGATACTGCGGAGCGCGAGTGGTGGGCGGCGCAGGGTGAAGGCGCGAAGGATAAGGGCGGGTTGGAGAAGGAGGTGGGTAAGGGGAAGCGGGTTGTGGTGAGGAAGAGTAGGAAGGATTGGGAGGGGTGGATCGAGGGTGTGTTGGAGGGGGTGTTTGTTTGAGTGAGGCATAGATAAGATGTGCCGTTGTGGTGAAGAGCTGAGGAGGAGATGAACTTATTTGATACCCAAAACGCAGTCTTAGATAGAGAAGGGATTGTATTGCTTTTTTATGGATAATAGAAGATAGTAGCACGTGTGCCGATTGGCCTGGAGACATGAATCCATCGTCTTCATATTTTTGGGTCCAGACAGTTCCATGGCTTTTGTGTCTTGGGGGTTTGTGCACATACGTACATCACGGCGGTGATTTAGGGCCGGAGCATGAAGTGACACGTAACTGTTTTGTTTTCTCCCGGGAGGGCAGGATCATAATGCAGATTCGTGCGTGAGTTTCGGGAAAGAAGAACAGGCCAGTCATAGGTGTGCATTGCGATTGATTTCGGAGCCGCGCCTTTGGCAATAGAAGTAGATGTTTAGAAGTCGAAGAAACGCAAGAGGAGGATGGACTTTATATTCCCTCGTCCGCACATATCGCCTGTCAGCAATCGTTTATTCCCCAGGGCATCATGTCACGGTGAGAGAGTTTCGAGGTCCATGGAAAGACGCAGAGGTCATAACAAGACAGCATCAAGGCTTTGGACAAAGGGACGCGGGAAAGGGACATGTGACAGTTTCCTCCCCTTTTTCCAGACGAGGAAGGGGCGATCATGTAGACGTAGACTAGCACTTTGGGGAAGTGTGGATTTTGGTTGGGGGATGAGAGAGTTATATATCGTGGCTTTGCATGTGTGGCGGATTCATGGTATTTTAGATCTCGGGACATGCGAAGTGTAATATGCCATTTTTAGGCCAGGAAAAAGAAAAGAGCACATATCGTGTCAAGTTCACGGGTTGTGGACAGAAGAAGACCCAAAGCAACATGAAGTTGACGTTCCGGGACTTTGAACAGGCGCCGAGCAGTCATCATTCCGTTACGTGATGTGTTTTGAGAATAGCAAACTGTGGCAATGTAGATGAGAGCAGGAGAGGGCGGTGGTGAGGTGAGGGGTTTATGCTCCTCCAAACATGTGTTAACGCCAGTTGATATTCTCAGTTTCAGGACATGAACTTGGATGTCATAGTCTTGTGGTTCAGAAAAGAAGAAGAGATCATATCGTGTCAAGTTGTGGACAGAGAAAGAGGACCAGCAGAACATGTGTCTGCTTTCCTTGAACTTCGAGCAAAGACGAAGCAGTCATCATTCTGTTACGTGATGTATGCAAACTGTGATAATGTAGATGAGAACAGGGGAGGGTGGTGGTGAGGTGAGGGATTATACACCCCAGCGCACATCACATGCCTCACACCAGACTTTGAGATCTCAGGACATCGAATGATGTCAGAGAGATATTTGGTGTACAAAGGCGAAAAGAGGTCATAGCGCGGTTCCTTGCGTTTTGTGGACAGAGAACGTTGCAAAACGCAAATAGAACATGTAGAAGAGGCTTTTCGCGAAGAGAAGGGAGCATCCATGTCGAAAATACTCTTTTCTTTTAGTCGCTAGAAATCCTGGCTGCGTAAAATAGAAGAGCAGAGGAGAGTTTTGGTAGAGAGGACTTTATACCCTCCCACACATGAGGAAGGCCGCAACGGGATTTGATATTGCGGGGCATGTGACGAAGACTGTGATCTCTGTAGTGTAGGAGAACGAGCAGGAGTCATACAATCGTCGTCTTTTGGTTATGGAAAAGGGAAAGGACTCGGAGAAAACATGAACTTGATAGCTTTGAAATTTGGAAAAAAAAAGACAGGAGCAGCAGCCATTTGAGATGCTTAATGCGTTTTTTCTGGACATGGACTCTTGGAGGGAATGTAAGATTGAGGATGGAGGAAGACGTGTTGGAGGGCCATTTTACATCCCGCGTGCCTACCAAACGAAGCCGAACCAAGCCTACAATGTCGGAACATAAGATGTGTCTGATGCAATTTGGTCTCTGGCAGAGAACGGACGGCATAGGGCGACGACCCGGGAAATTTTTTGACAGAGCTCGAATTCGAGCAGAACATATGTTGTAAGTTTTCTCTTTTTGGAACAGAAGAGAGGAGAAAAAATAACAATCAGGGCAGAGTCTGGATATTTTCGGCGAATAGTGTAAGAGGAAGTGGGTTGAGGGAGAAGAAGGGGTGCTGAGGGGAGGATTGTAGAGCCGAGCGCACGTGGCGCGTAGATGTCCAGAATCTCCCAGCGTGAGACATGGGCCAACGCTTTGCTGACTTTACAGTCCCAGGAGCGAGGCACCATAGCCGGGATCTATGTGAATCATGGACAGAGAAAGACTTCAAAGAAAACATACGATGAATTTCTCGCCCTTTAGGAAGAGAAGAGCGAGAGAAGGAGACATGGTGTCGTCCTTGAGGCACTTTGTTCTTCGACATGAGAGGGAACCGGAGTGGAAAGGAGGGTGGACGAGTAGCAAAGCAGGGTAAATATATGCTCCTGTATCCACTAGGAGTAGCGTATCGGACATGCAGGTTCAGGATACGAGCAGAAATCGCCATATCTTGCGATCGAGACGACGAACAAAGTCATTCAGCCAATCGCTGGACATTTGTGCAGAAAAGAGCACGTCGCACAAGCATTTGCTTGGAGTTGTTCTTTTTGGAGAGAAGACAGGAGCAGCAGCCATGGGTTGATAGTGTCGGATGTGGGAGCACAGGGCAGACATAGATGAGGCAGAAGGTTGTTGTATTGAGAGAGCTATATAGAGCGATTATATACACAACCAGGATGAGTAAGCAGGTGACTAACAGAGTCACGTGAAATGTAGTTCACAGTGTACCGTGTGAACTGAGGTGCCAGGCTGACAGATAGTATGGCGCTTTTGGGCAAAATAGCTTTGGAGCAAGTGTTGATGAAAAGAAGTTAAGGAGTGTGGAGGAGGACTATTTATATACCTCAGAATACAGGTGCGCATGGACCCAGACTCCAGACTTCAAACCATCGTAAGGCCCGATTTCGATTTATTGGCGTGGGGTCGAGCAAGGTCATACATCTTGAAGGGACTGGATTTATAGACAGCTGAAGGCCGGCAGGAACATGTTACTCCTGTTCGTTATTCTTGGGAAGAATGGAGAATTATCTATAAGACTGTCTGGACACAAGTCATGCCTTCACAGGCATATAGAATCCAAAACATGGGCCAGGGTGGACGTGTTTTTCATTCTAGTGATTCGAAACAGCATAGCGATGAGTTTGGATAGTTGTTGGACCCAGGAAGGTCTTGGCGGGACATTGATATGCCACTTCTAACTTCAGAAGCACACAGGAAGGGGGGCCATGAGCTTGCTCGCCGCCTATTTTGTTAGATGATGTCTTAGAAGAGAATGTGAGTTGGAGTGACAGGTAAAACGGCAAAGGAAGATGCTTATTTGGTACCGCCTAGTAGACCGTATTGTCGGACACTGTCAACCCTCACCGCATACAATATAGCAATATGCATTTTGATTCCAGGCATGGATTTTGAGATATGCGCAAATCTCGTGATGCTGCTGATTACAGATTCGAATGGTGGGAAGGCCGGAGACATGAGGAAGTAGAGGGCGACTTTCTGGAGTAGCGAGGGGGAAGCAGACATTTGAGGTCATGATTGGCACTTGAAGGCTTGATATCCGTGAAGGTGAACATGGAAGTGGTTGTGAGCAAGGAAGATGAGCAGATGATCGAAGCTTATATAATCCTGCGCCATAGCACTCGACATCATGGTAGCCGTGAACTCAAAATATGCAGATCAGCAGGGTCATTCTGAAATCTATCCAACGCGCGTGAAGAGCCGAGCAGATCTCATAGCGTTGACTTCCTGGACTTTTCGGCAGCAGAGAATCTCAGCGAAACATGCTGGTGGCGACGTGCTCTTTTAAGGAATATGGAGGAAATGAACAGCATAGGTTGCTGCGTCCACTTTTTAGAATTTGAAATCGAGGAAGGAGTGAGAGCGAAGAAGATAATTGAAGAAGGTAGATTATATATCGTCAAGCACATGGCGAATATTTCATTCAATCAAGAACTTCGGCACATGATACCATGCTCCAGTGGTTCAGAAACCATTGATTTGGGGCTGATAAATGCAAATATTCTTCGGATATAAGCAGCCAATTTGTGGACAAGAAAGGTTTCGCAGAGAACACATATGCCCAACTTTTGGCATTTTCGGCAACAAGACAAGACAGTCATCGAACTAGAAGTTGGAGTCTTTTGAACGACTTGGCTCCGAGAATGTAGATTGGAGAAAGGAAAAGGCTGGACATTGAGTTGAAGACTATAAACTCAAGTAGACAAGCTAGGTGGCGGAATCTGTGTCCGAGACCTATCTCATTAAAGGAAGTACTGTGTTTTCCGAGGCAGATGATTTAAAGCAGAAGGAAGAGAAGGCCATAGCTTGGAATATTTTCACTTTCCAGCGTGAGGTTGCACAAGGTCAGCAACCTCGAGAATCGAGAGGAAGCAACACGGGCAATCATGACCTTGTCTGCTGTCAGTTTTTTTTAACCGTTGAAGTTCAGGTTGTGTTGATGAAAGAGAAGAGCAGGTGATGTTGAGGAGAGCATATTATACTTCTTCGCACATAGTATGCATCGCAGTACAGTCGTTCAAGGCAAGACATGTTGCCTTCATGTCCCGATTTCAAACTATAGTCCGCAGCTCGGGCTATGAAGGACCTCGATTTTGGCGATGCAAGGAACCAGCCACCATGTCAATACTCATTTCCATTTTCGATAGTTCGGGGACAAAGGCGTCGTGGAACCATAGGAAGGCTGAAATAAAGTTTCAGGGTGCGAAACAGATCTCTAAGTAAATCACACGTACATGCGCAATAAGATTTTCATGCCCGACTAGAAAGATAGGATATCCGATGTCGAATGCGAAAATGAAGAGTCAAGAGCTCATATATATATATATATATATATATACATATCCCAAAAGTCAAATGCTCGTCTTCCAATAGCAAAGCAAATCCTAAAAGGCGAAACTTGGCCATAAGTTGTAGAGTGCTGTCCTTTGAGGAGAATATCAATCCAAGGCATGCTGTGTCTTGTAGCAAATACGAGTTTGGTAAATCAAAGACGAACTCAAGAACCACATTTCACCTTTTCGCCATCTTTTAGAAGAAAGAGAGCACAGCAGTCATTCCACCGATGGTTGGTGCTTTCAGATTTATTTCGTGGGAGTGGTGCAGAGAAGTAATGCTGGATGCTGCTCGTGTGATACTTTTATATTCGCTGCTCGGGAGGGAGACATGGAGGTGCTATGAAGTTCATTTCGGGACGTCTAGCATGTTTTCTGTGGACCCCCACCTAGACTTATACATGGCGGTGGATACGACATCATTGGAGTGAATGCAATTTCTCAACTTCGCACATGTTTGTGTTAAACGTGACTTTCATGATGCCAGAAACATATCTCGATCGATGGTTGGGTTGGAAAGAACATGAGCAAGGGCGATGAAAGCTTCCGAGCAAGAGGGAAGGAGGCAGAACGGCCATACGACGAACATCGGTCTATTTTGGTATGTAATTCTGTATGATTCATAATCAGAGAGGAAGAAAAAGTGGTAATCGGGGTGAGGCCTTTTAGATCAGCTCCCTCAGCCCATAAACAATATATCATGCACTCTTCTTGTAATCAGACGCATCCAAACCCTTCCCATGTTGCAGGCATACACCATTTTTGAAAACTTCTATCATTCCATTCGTCGAATTCTGCACATGTTCAGCGCAGCCAGGATCCTCAGAAGAGAACATGGTCATCGTCTCCTTCGTTTTGTTTGTGAACACAGAAAACTTCCAGAGATCATACGGCAGTCGTCAGCATTTTTGGGAAAGAAAAGCAGAGCAGAACATGCGATAGCCTGAAAGCCTCTTTTGGTAATATTTTCAAAGGCGAGATTGGTAGAGAAGATAGGAGAAGGAGGAGTTGGAGTGGTTTAGATATATTTGCAAAGAGCCGGGAGAGACTCATGTATCGGTACCAAGTTTGTTTTGCAAGGTACCCAGATCGAGGCGCGAAGTTGGCTGGGCTCGAGCGACAGCGAACATGCTGAATCGAACCTTGAATTTGATGTTGACGGAACGAGAAGTATATGTATGTTTTTAAGCAGTCTTGAGCCCAAGAATCATGGGGGCTCGTCGTCACCATTTTAAAAGCGATAGACCCTTGATCCATGTACTGACAGGTGATAGATTTTAGGACAGAACAGTAAGCAGACATTACTCTCTGTTTTGATGACTTTTTGATACAGAATTTTCGAAGGGATGATAGGAAGAAGACCGGAGTCGTGGGAAGAAGCATTATATCCCCCTCACGACGGTCTCTAGCTGGCAAGAGGAGATGATGACACCGCAGGAGAACTCGACAGCCAGGGACATAAGCTTCCTGTTGTCGAATTCCAGAACAGAAGATCCGAGAAGACATAATGGTGTGTGTCAAACAAATTCGACGGGTCGTGGTCATACAGTTGCTGTCTTCTTAGTTTAACAGAGCAGCGAACATGCCTGCCATGCGAGATACTTTCTGGAACATCCTTGTCTCCGTTAATTCTTGTGAAGAAGCACACCATGACTAGTATGTCCAACTCTTAAGGACGCGCACTCCACTTCTCAGACATGAAAATCATGTGGTTGGCCTTCTGGACCTCGGACGCGAGAGAAACATGTAACGTTACCAGTAAGATGGCGTTTTGATTTCCAGAGAGGAGAGGGAAAACATGGAGTGGCGCGTTAATGATTTTGAGGAAAAAGTCCGGGACAATATCACTCATGCTCGTGACGGTTTTGAACGATTTTCAAGTAGTTGCATAATGAAAGGATGGAGGAGAGCTTGGAGATAGAGTCTTTAATATCCACATAGGAGTCTCGACAGAAAACATGATCGCGTTGAGGTTCAATTTCTGATGTTTGTTCGCTCCCTCGTCTTCATGTAATATTTTGAGGCTCCGCAGAAGCAAAAGACCATGTTCTCGACATGATGCAGTTTTAGACAAAGAGAAAGGCGCAGAGACAAGAGCTCATAGACAGAATAGGTATATGCTTTGTTGAAGTTTCCGAGCAGAGAACATCCAGATAAGCCTCCAGGGATTTGGAAAGAGAAGAGGCACGAAAGCCATGTACCAATTTTGTAAGGCTTTTCTGATTTAATAATGGAAAACAGAAGAGATCGTTGAACTGCAAAGGCAACGATCTGAGAGAAGTTTTTATATGTACTTCACATTTCCTCAATCTAGCCTAAATCAGCTGTTTCCCTTGCGTTTGCATCTCCATCGCCCCATCTTCCTATTACGACATTTTGACACCAATCCTCATTCTTCATTACAGTCCGACCCCATCTCCTATCCCCAATACGTCGCATACTTGCTCTTCCCCACAATAACATTCACAAACTCCTTCGCCACAACCCTACTCGTCTGCTCGCTCGGGTGCAGCGGATCAAACCACTCATAGCTGTCTGGGCTGGCATTCGTCGTGCAATTTGCTCCCTGCGCATCGCACAGCTTGACCACGCCCTGGACATTCACCGGCGCCGTACCATTCAGATATTGCGAGGGGTTGTAGTAGATGTCGGTCATGAGCTTGTTGACGTCAAAGTTCGCAATCTTGATGTCGTCCCAGGTTTCCTGGACGTCGACCTCGTACGGCGTGCGGTACTTGTAGACCTGGTTGAGTGCAGCGACGGTCTCGTGCATGCGGCCGTTGATGGCGGTTGCGTTCATGCCGGCTTTGTTGGCGAAGAATTGGGTGAAGGGAAGGCCGCCGTCCTCGGGAAGTACATATTGAGGTAGGAGGTTCAGGGGGGCGAGATTGAGAAGGACGAAGTGGCGTCCGCCGTTGTCGTAGAGGCGCGAGACTTGTTCGTACACGCAGTCCATGTAGTCCGCGACCGTCTTGCCCTTGATCTGGCTGTCGGTCAAAAAGGCATCGTTGCCGAGATCGTTGGTGCCGATCCAGATAGCATAGACCGTGCTATCAGGTTTTCCCGTGAAAAACTTGGTGCCATTAGGCCGGCGGTACTTGGAGTCTGCGATGAAGGCCGGGAGCTCGTAGCCTGAAATGTCTGGGAAGGGTGCGTTTATGGCAGCGAATTGACGTGGGGTTACCTGGTTTGAACAGACGGCGCCAGATACGGCGTAGTTGTAAAGGCTGCTTTTCGAGTAGATACTAGCATAACGCGCCCAAGAGAGTCCTCCAGAAGCTGTGTTATAACCGACTCCCGCATCCCATCCGACTGGGGGCGCTGATCCCTTATTGTCTGTGTCGCAAGATCAGCCATTTTAAGCCTCTGTATTTTATAGCTTCACTCACTAATAAAGTATCCGAGACGGTTCTCGTCGGTGTAGCTGTCGCCAAATGTCACCAGCGTCTTGAACTGACCATCCTTCCAACGTTGCGATGATCGTTCCGCGAGACCTCCTAGGGTCACCAAATTTGCGACAAGGAACCGTAGAGACCACGAAGCAGGCATGATGTTATGCTAGATGATGGGTACTGTTATGCGACCAGAAGCATGCGCAGGTATTTGTACGATTCGCGTCCTGGTGGCGACCAGGTCCTACCCGGAGCGCTAGGAACTCCTCTCCGCCGACGCATTTTCCGGGGGACAATGGAGCCAATCTACGGCAAATTGAAGCTACTTCGCGGGGGTAGCGAGGGGATATGAGCCCGGTTAGAAGTTGTCATGATGTCGGGTGCGGCAGCTAAACGCTTTCTAGGCGTAGTCGGTGTGGGATCAGCCTAATAAGGGATACCGAGCGCGCACACCCTCTCGTGAAGCACGATCTTAAGATTTGGTACAGAAGCTTAGGTCGGCCCTTTCAAGACGTCGAACTGTCCTTGGAAACAGTGTTATGTCAGTTGCGAATTGTTTGGTGCATTGTGGCTGTTCTGACTCGTCGCTCTTGTCGAATCGCTTGTCGGCAGAATGGGTGCAGATCGGCCGTTGAGACACAGGCGCGAGAGTGCTGGGCGTGTCAAGAGATCTTTCTCTCGTATTCTGAGCAGAGCGAGACAGATACGACCGAATGGCACATCAACGAGTCCGCAACAGCTGTGCCAACCGAGGAGGATGAAAACAATAATTTTCGCATGATCTTTATGTCCGATTCCGCCTAGACCGGGGTGCTGGAGATCGAGATTGCTCTGTGCATTCATGCATATTGCAACATGGGGCATCGGAAAGAACCAGGGGACTGTGCATTTGACGTCGTTTCGAGTCCTAATCGAACATGCTGCGGTCGATGCAAGCACAAGCCCAGTCTCTCGCCGTACTGTCCTCAATATTGCGACGCCGATGTCAGATCTCGAGGAGTCAGTCAGTATGTAGGTACTTGGCGCTAGAGTAGGCCGAGTGCATAATTGAGGCCTTCCACGCCGCGGAAAGCTGCACCGAGGTAGTAACAAGAAGTGATCCCACGATGCAGGGTTGATCGAGCTTAGAATCCTAATTAGGTAGTCATCGCTTGGACAGATTACGTAGCGTGACTAGTCGTGATAGCCGCCATGTACTTCGCAGTCCCGCAGGCTACTGAGACCTGCTGTACAGGGCTGGCCTTCTTTTGTTCGAGGTCGTTTCTCCTAGTTATGGCCATGGAGTCGGCCGCAAGACCGTGCTTGGGCATCAATTCGTTCTGTAGCGCCGAGTCGGCGGCATGCGCGTGCTCCTCCGGGGAAGCGGGATCCATGGTCGTCTTCACTTCCCACATGCGCTAGCACTCACGTGTTGCGTTAGCTATTGACGTTGAGCCTTGTAGGTTGAAGCACGATCTATACTACTTCGGATCGTGCTTCCTGGTGATCGTACGTTGACATCCAACGGTCTTCGTGCCTCGCATGTGTTGTCAATGGCGGGCCTAGACATCAGGAAGGAGACAAGATGGAAGCAGAATAAGCATCGGTAACTTGTGCCGAGTGTTATTTTGATCGAGGCGCGTCGGTGAGGATGCTGATTTGCCATCAAGTCGTGAGGCGTGGGAGCTGGGCAGTCCAAACGCGCCATCGCCCCATAAGTATCAACTCGCTACCAAGCTGTCGGCGTGGCGAACCCAATCATGTAGGCGACAGGAGACGTCCGCCCTTGCTTGTCGACGTTCTGAAGGCTTGCTTCGACGTGTGCGGTCATCGCTCTTTCCTTCCCTGTACACTTTCGTGAATTTTCTTCTCTCACCCCGCTTCAACACCTCACCTTCTGACTGCGTCTCCATGTCACACCTATTCTGTTCATGACGTGAAGCTCGACGACGACATGCTTCTTCTATCAGCAGGAGTAGCTCGGTGAATGGATGCCACCTTGCCGCGATGCTCAACTGGTGGAAAAAACGACCAAGCCGAGAAGCAATTCGGCTGCTCAACGGAGAGGAAGCTTTACGACAACCCCCACCACTGGTCTCAATGGTGGTCAAGCATCGCCACGGGCGTGCGACATGTCGTCAAGTCCGACCGAACCTTCTCACTCGCCGACGAGCCTACTGCCAAGTCGCGGTACTGTAGGCGCCCATACGCATCAGCATAATTTGGCACGCACTACCGTGACGGCCCTTACACTATCGCCGTCTTTCGTGTGAGCTCTGCTTCCCTGGCGCTATCATCACACGGTGAAGGAGCCCACAGTGCGCTCTCGAACCTGCCCCCAAATAAATACCGCGTCGCAGAGTCCTTTGTGGGGAAAGACTCTAAGGCCGACCTCCCTCCGAACATCTACCGTTTGTCCAAGCAATGATGTCCTTCGTTCGCTGGGACCCAATATACGTCAAGGCGAGCGCTACGTGAACGGCCCAGGGTGCGATACTTCACCTGCTTACAGCATTTCGAGTCTGTCAACGATCATGTCACCGAGGACGAAAATGCCTTCTTGGGATTTCGTCAGCATACGTGGTGGATTTGGAGTCACTCGAGACGTGGGCATTGTGTGAACGATGTCTTGGATGTAGTGGTCCGATAGCTTCGTTGCATCAGTCTTGCATCTGAAGAAGCACTAGATTCTCGATAAACGATCATATGTTCGCTTATAAAACGCCTTCGATCTATACACGAGAAGCCAAAACTCGCGAACCAGTCTATCGGCGACCAACAACAATGTGACTTGACAGTTGTCAGCATTACCTCAAAGAGTGTCGTCAGCACTACCCACATCGGAATGTAAAGCTTCAACTCATCGTTCTGCAGCTCGGCCCGGACTTCCTGCATAAGCTGGGTAAATGCAGCATAAGACCATCCAAGATGCGCAGTGAACGGCCATAGCCCAAGTGACTCGAGCATGTCACCAACAATGCTAACAGCATCGCGACCCATGCTGCTCTGGATAGGATCTGTCGAGCATCAGCTATGGCAATGAATCAAGCTCGGTCCTTTATGAAATTGCGCATTGTTGTCGAAGCAGTGAGGTATCAGAACCCCTAAAGCCGAGCATCAACGAAGGAGTACGTACTCGGATCCCAGCCTCCTATCGGAACTCTGATGTAATGCTGCTGGACGTCTCGAAGGCCCGCAGCTGACATGAACTCCTGAAGCCTTGGACCAATTCTCGCATCGCGGTTCATGCCTCCCATAGCCTGTGCATAGTTGAGCCACCACCTATACACTGCCGACTGAGCTGTAAGCGCGCCACAGTTTGACTGTACATGCAGATGGTATTCGGCGGCTTGGACCCAACCACCAGTCCTCAGCAGAACCCTCATGTCGCGAAAATAAGACGGCCACCTATTCTTCTTGATGCCTGGAGCAACACACCTGGAATGTATAAGGTCGTAAGCTCTCGATTGGAAGACTTCAGGATCGTTCAGCCGGTCGTTGATGTTGTACGCGACGAGGTTGAGGTTATCTGGCTGATTGACTGGGAGCTCCCTACACCCAAGAGCGTGGAATTAGTCGCCGCGCAAGAACAACCAGTATACGTCAACCTACATTGGATAGACGTCAATTCCGGTTACCTTGAACGGTTAGCTGCCATGTGCAGAGAATCAAAAGGTCTTCAGACCAACGTGAGTAGGAGGACGCAACTCACCTCGCAATCTTCAAATTCTTCGGCGAATTCGACACTCCAATCACCACCGCCATATCCACAGTCCAGGACTTTGTCCGGCTCTCTCAAACGGATCGCAGGAGATACCAGAGAATTTCCGAGCAGTCTAGAAATGAGGCTATGCTGTGCTGCCAACCTGTCTTCCTCCGTGTCGTCATCGGCGACGGGTGCGCAGTATATTCTCTCGTCCACAGACACCTTCTGGAAGATCCTCCCATATATACTGACGCGCTCATGATCATCAACCATAATGATTAGTGCTGTGCTCAGTGTGTTGTAATCTATATCAACACCAACTTCAAACTAGTCAACTCGAGGAGTCCGCGGAGGGGTAGCACCATGTGTTGGTTGAGCAGGAAATGATATTTTCGCTTGCAAACAGGACAAGGTGCTGTTAGCCGGAACACTGTGGCTAGCGAGCTTCACACTGATGACGACTCCAGGCAAAGCAAGCCATGTGTCGACAAACAGTCCCCAGAAAATGAGCTCGAATCCCCACAGGTGTGGCAAACGACAGTCCTGGCTGTCCCATGCCTATAGGGTCAATTGATTGGGACAGCCGACGCATCCCACTTTTCCTAATAAGAAGCGGCTCGATATTCGACAACCTTTCCGGCTTTGCATGTCTCGGTTAGAGAAAGCACCCAACACGAATTGGACATGGTCTTCGATGATCAATCACAGGAACGCTAGAGGGCAGCAATTGCAAGACCTCGAACTATCATCGGGGCCAATGACACTACAACTGATGCCTGAGTACCAGGATTGGCATGCGACAGGCGGAAGGCCGTAAGAGCGGTCAGCTCTTGTAAGCTAAGTGGTATGGATAGCTTGCATGTCATGCCGCCCCGCAGACCCAGAGAATCCTCCATCGTCCACGAACCGGAAGCTCGGAAGGTCTTGCCTGCAACGCTATGCTCTCGCAATCTCGTTGCTCACGAGTAAAGTCAATTGCGACCGGGAAGCTTTCACCGTCACGCGTTACTCAAGGAATCTCTCTTGCTCTGTATCTTGGGCCAAGGTCACGATGGCCAAAAGCGGCAGGCTTCGGCATTTATCCGCGGCTGAAAAGATCATGAAGCAGGAATTTGGCATCAGCGACTGCGAAGAAAATTCGTGCTGCGACGGCGAGACACGGTTCGGCATCCAGCGCGGAATTTCCTAGGTTTGTAACTCACGAGACAGCATGACATGGGGTCGTTGATCATCATCCACGAGTTCCACTCTGGGGCGACGTGCATCAGGACGATTGGATGGGCAGCAGTCGTACTCACTCGAGTCGGCCTGCAACCATTTACGGTTGTGTGGCTTGAGCTGGAGAGCCTTGTCGACGAAGGTTCCACAACGGTTGCTCCCGCCATGCCTACTGTCAAAAGTTACCGTGTACATGGCATCGGGCTGAACTGGATCCCAGCGCAGCGCTGACGTTCGATAATCTCTTGGGCATGCAGAAGGCATACGGCAAGAGTGCGTCCTTCGGCGAAACGGAGATCCAGGCCCAATGTAAGATCACGGAAGATCTCCTTTGGACTTATGGAACACAGAGCCATGAGCTCATCGATCTCGGGCATTTCTGAGTCGTCGCTGCAGGAGACAGGCTGGCCTTCAATCTGTGCATGTCTGGGCTCCACTGTCCTGCAGCTAGTACAATTTACGACAGGGATTCGCGGCGATTGGCCGAATCCTCCGCCAGTATCAGCCTCAGAGCACGTTACATCCTCGAGATTGTCAATGAGTAAGAAATCACGAAACAGGGCTAAAGACTTGCTTGTACGGGTTGACCCTGCATTCGTCGAGCTATCCCCGCTGCATTCATACGATTGCTTACGAGATGGATGTCACCATGCAAGGACTTCACGCGCCAGAGCAGAGCAGACCTTGAAACCGTCAAAAGATCTGCATGTTCAGGCCTCGATGCAGATGCCCACGCGTTGAGCTAGGGTCGGGCCTGCACTTCGCGCCATGCGTGGAAATCCATCGATTGACCCTGCACTATTGTCCATTGCCGTTCTCATTGGCGTGTCCAGCCAGGTAGCGGGCTACTCAAGCATGTCCAGAAAGCCCGCCACTTGGAGGACTGCACGATAAGTGCCACCGAATACAGCCGCAGGGGACAACGCAGCGCTCGCGCCATCCTCATACTGATATAGCAAAGGCTCAAGATGCAATCGCGAAGCTCTTCTCGAAGCTGTCCAATACCACGATATCAGCCCTCTGCCCTTTATGGTCGGCCATATCGGCACATCGACTAGAGGCACCATGTCTATATGAGGGACAAACCCTAGCCAATTCATGCCACCCATCCGCAAATGGTGGGCTATGACTACATATGTGCCTCTTATACTGCTATTAATCACTCAGGTGGGGGTTTGGAAAACCCACAACTCGCCTTCGACACGAACATCATACCAGAACATACTGTCGTCATTCGGGCTACTATACAGCAATTCGGAAGAACCTGTCACGACTGACTACGTCCATCACATTCTGAGACTTCCGTCAAGCCTGTGGCAAGTGGCGAGATGCGTGGCTTCTGCAAATGCCGCGAGCCAGTATGTAGAGCACAGCTCCGGCCACTCATTACGCACGCTATCATTACCCTCCGAAAAGGGCCCTGCCATGACCCTTGTCTAAATTCCCACGACCCACGAAAAGGAAGGAGCGGGGAACGTAGACCGCTTCCACCCATTGTTACACGGACGAGCATCTTAGTCTCCACTCGCTATGCAGCAGACGAAAGCCTACATATGAGTGCCCCTTGGTTTGTCTGTGCATACGAAATTCGTTTTCGCCATGCCCGAGTGGCTTACACAGTGTCCCGGAACGAATCCAAGGCAGCCATATGTCATGGTATTGCCAGAAGGTAAGGCTACGAGCCCCCGACCGTGGATTGATGTAAAGGAACTGACACGGAGCTCAACATATATATGCGAGTACAAATTCTCGTATCTCGGGTGCAGCTGCGAGCGCCCTTCCACTCCAGAGAGAGGTTTTGCGTAAATCACAGCACCAAGGTGAAGTATGTGCACGTTACCAGCGTGCCCGGAAGCAATGCTTCATCAAAAGATACAATCCTGGGTCATGTACCGCAAAGCTCTATTGATTGAGTACGCTCCTCGTTGCGAGGCGAGATATTTATGATCATAGTTTGTAGAACCTTATGGGAAAGATGGTGATGGTAAGGCGTTGTAGTACTGCTATGTGGGGCTTCGATTGCAGTCTGCACCGTAAGATATCAGCTGATAAGTAGTGCGGTGCATCTATCAAGACAGCTGGAGAGTTTGGTAGACTGAACAATCTCATCGCCTTGGAACTGTAGACATGAGCTGCGCTCTGATGTTGAATGTGTAGATCCAAAGAACTTCTCAAACTTATCTAGCCATTGCGTAGTCTGTCAAAGACGCACTTCCCCCCATACCTTTCACGTGTCGCGCTCTACCATGCATGAGCACCAAGGTCACGCGTCTACGACATACATGTAGTCAGCACACACGCACACGATCGGCCCACCTCCCCCAACTCCCCATCGCGTCATGCTCCCTTCCCCAGATTTCCAGCACCTTTCATGTGAAGGCGCGCGTTCCAGACTCAGCGGCATGTGAAAGCGGATGATGAGGCTCGCTCGACGCCAAGGCTGTGTTTGGGGTCCCCACAATTGAGCGCGCGCCAGGACATGTGAGCAACTGCCGAGGTTCAGGCCCAGTGCCTCGAGCCGGAAACGAGAGCTCGGCTGCTCTGTCGAGACTGTGATCAAAACCTCGGTGCTGTGCTGAGACTCTGTTTGCTATACTATACATCTTTCTCCCTCCCTCATACTCCTCACATTACTACATCAAAATTCGTTGGGGTCTTTGTTGATACCCACGCATTATCACGAGCATCACCTTCTCTTTGATTGCTTGCGAGTCGCATTTGTCTCTCTCAATCAGCAGCGAGCAGTACTGCATAGAGCGAAGGCTTGTTTGAGCGCAAAGAAAGCAATATGGCGCCTTCAGAGCTGCGGTATGACGGCCAGACTGTCGTCGTAACTGGCGCTGGTGGTGGTCTTGGTCGCGAGTACGCTGTCTTCTTCGGCAGCCGCGGCGCCAACGTTGTTGTGAATGATCTTGGAGGAAGCTTCAAGGGCGAGGGCGCGGGCTCAGCTGTAAGTCTTCACTCTATCAATTCTCCGCTCTAGAGCACCACTCCATAACAGAAGGCGACATGCGCATGTCTTGTCTGTCGCTGCGGCGTCATCGGCAGCCATGATGTAATGCGTCCCGTCACATGCACCAAATTCACTACCACAACCACCAAGCAGTAGCTGACGCGACCGTATAGGCTGCCGACAAGGTCGTCGACGAGATCCGCTCCGCAGGCGGCAAGGCGGTCGCCAACTACGACTCCGTCGAGAATGGCGAAGCCATCATCAAAACGGCGATTGACGCCTTTGGGCGCATTGATATCCTCATCAACAATGCGGGCATTCTGCGAGATATCAGCTTTAAAAACATGAAGCAGTCCGACTGGGACCTCATTTACAACGTCCACGTCAAGGGCGCGTACAAGTGCGCGAGGGCGGCGTGGCCACACTTTAGGAAGCAGAAGTACGGACGTCTGATTAGCACCGCGTCTGCTGCGGGCCTGTTCGGATCGTTTGGACAGACCAACTATTCTGGTATGCTATCCTCCGCATATGTGACCGTCTCATACTGATTTCTGTAGCTGCCAAACTCGCCCTTGTTGGCTTCACAGAGACGCTCGCCAAGGAGGGCCTCAAGTACAACATCCTGTGCAACGTGATTGCCCCCATCGCCGCCAGCCGAATGACCGAGACCGTCATGCCTCCCGATGTCCTCGACAAGCTGAAGCCAGAGTGGATCGTTCCTCTGGTCGCTGTCCTCACACACAAGTCGTCTACCGAGACCGGCTCTATATTCGAGGCTGGTGGCGGTCACATTGCCAAGCTGCGATGGGAGCGAGCCAGCGGTGTTCTGCTCAAGGCCGACGACTCCCTGACACCCCAGGCTATTGCTGCCAAGTGGGATGATGTCGTCAACTTCTCCAAGCCCGAACACCCACAGGGCCCGGCGAATGCGCTCGAGCTGCTCGAAGAGGCCCAGAAGCTGCCCTCCAACCCCAAGGGCGACGAGCTCGACTTCAAGGGCAAGGTTGCGCTTGTCACTGGTGGAGGTGCTGGCCTTGGTCGCATCTACTGCTTGCAGCTGGCCAAGCGTGGCGCAAAGGTTGTCGTGAACGATCTTGTCAACCCCGACGATGTCGTGCAGGAGATCCAGAAGCTCGGTGGAGAGGCTGTTGGTAACAAGGCCGATGTGCAGAACGGCGAGGCCGTCGTCAAGACCGCCATTGAGAAGTACGGCCGCATTGATATCCTCATCAACAACGCCGGTATCCTCCGCGACAAGGCCTTTGCCAACATGTCCGACGACCAGTGGGACATCATCCACAATGTGCATCTCCACGGCACATACTCCTGCACCAAGGCTGCTTGGCCGTACATGCTCAAGCAGAAGTATGGTCGCATCCTCAACACCACCTCGACCAGCGGTATCTACGGCAACTTTGGCCAGGCCAACTATGCCTCAGCCAAGTGCGGTATTCTTGGTTTCTCCAAGTCGCTCGCTCTCGAGGGCAAGAAGAACAACATCTTCGTCAACACGGTTGCGCCCAACGCTGGCACCCAGATGACCCGCAGCATCATGCCCGAGGAGGTCGTCCAGGCTCTCAAGCCCGACTACAACGCTCCTCTCGTCATCTTGCTCGTCTCCGACAAGGCACCTGAGCCAACCGGTGGACTGTACGAGATGGGCTCCGGCTGGTTCGCGGCCACTAGGTGGCAGCGCACTGGCGGACACGGCTTCCCCGTCGATGTCAAGCTCACCCCCGAGGCCGTCCTCTCCCAGTGGGAGCGCATTACCAACTTCGACGACGGTCGCGCTGACCACCCCTTCGACAATGCCAGCGGTCTCAAGTCGATCATGGCAAACATGGAGAACACCAGCAAGAAGGGCAAGAAGGAGAAGAAGAACGACAAGAGCAACGAGGAGGTCCTCGAGGCTCAGAAGAAGGCCTTGGCTGCCAAGTCTGAGGGTACTCCATTTGAGTACACTGAGCGGGACGTCATTCTCTACAGTGAGTGCACCTTCGTGTCGTATTTCCTCATCAAATGCTAACTCATTTCTAGACCTCGGAATCGGCGCAAAGCGAACCGACCTCCCCTTCGTCTTCGAAGGCGACGAGAACTTCCAAGTGATCCCCACCTTCGGCGTCGTCCCCCCCTTCAACGCCGACCCACCTTTCTCCTTTGACGACATCGTCCCCAACTTCGACCCTCGCATGCTCCTCCACGGCGAGCAATTCCTCGAGATCCGCAAGTTCCC
Source organism: Phaeosphaeria sp. A1 3.1a (assembly GCA_003501895.1). NCBI lineage: Eukaryota > Fungi > Ascomycota > Dothideomycetes > Pleosporales > Phaeosphaeriaceae > Phaeosphaeria > Phaeosphaeria sp. A1 3.1a. The sequence continues at coordinate 23,738 of QVXC01000297.1, forward strand.
CATCCCCACCGAAGCCAAGCTCGTCGCGGTCCCCAAGCTCGTCGAAGTCGTCGACAAGGGCGCCGCCGGGCTCGTCGTCTACGGCTCCGTCACCAAGGACGCCAAAACGGGCGAGGAAATCTTCTACAACGAGAGCACCGTCTTCATCCGCGGCTCTGGCAACTTTGGCGGCAACAAAAAGGGCGCGGACCGCGGCGCAGCCACCAAGGTCCACGCGCCGCCCAAGCGCGCACCAGACGTCGTCGTCGAGGAAAGGACGACCGAAGAACAAGCTGCCATCTACCGTTTATCAGGCGACCTGAACCCCCTGCACATCGACCCTGTGTTCAGCAAGGTCGGTGGCTTCGATACGCCTATCCTCCATGGCCTGTGCAGCTTCGGCATCTCGGGTAAGCATGTCTTGCAGAAGTTCGGCCCGTTCAAGAATATCAAAGTGAGATTCGCGGGCGTGGTATTGCCGGGCCAGACGCTGGTCACCGAGATGTGGAAGACGGGGAATACGGTGGCGTTTCAGACGAAGGTTAAGGAGACGGGGAAGCTGGCTATTAGTGGGGCGGGGGCGGAGTTGATGGGTGGGGGGAGTAAGTTGTAAGTTGTAAGTCGTAGGATGGGGTGATGAATAGGGTGTGTGTGGGGGAAGGGGATTGTGAACCCGTTGTTGTACATATATAATTGTTTTGATATCAATTTGTTCGACTTGTAGCCCGTGTACCCGTGTACCCGTCGCTGTCAAACCAGGCTCCGCCATCCCCGTGCTACAGCCTGTGTATCCTGCCGCGCGTTGTTGAGGCGTGACGAGACGAAGCTTGTGCCGTTGTGACTATGTCTGTGACCTCAATACAATAGGAAAAGAGAATCTGTATTTTATGCGCGGAACTCATGTGTGTTGGCTGCCATGCTCACCACTCGAGCTTGTAGCTGTCCTAATTTTAACCTAAGGCGCTCCATCAACGCTGCTAAGTTCGGCTTATAGCTTAATACCTACAGCCTTCATTTATCTAAATACTAGTCTTATGACTAGACCCTTCTCCAAGTCTTGTTCATAAGTAGGCATATTCATATACCGTGCGTTAGGGTGTAGGGACTCCTGAGGGGAGAGGAGGAAAGCTAGATAAACTACCAACATCTGCTACTAGCGACAGCAAGGGTGTGAACCAAATACAACCCCAGATGCACCATCCCCTTAGCGACATCAGAGATGCCGATGCCTAAATAATGAACAGAATCGCTAAAGAAACAACTATCTTCCCGCGATCCTCACCCCCAAATCCCAGCTACTCCAACTCCCCAACTTGTCCCCTCCACCACCCCAGCCACCAAGAACATTGCGCCCGATAGTTCCTCAGGCACCCCGCTGTCAATGCCACTTTCGTGAGAAGCCACGATGCCCTTGATCAAACAAACCACACCCACACTCATCAGCGCAATCGCAAAGTAAAAATCCATCGTAATAAGCGTGTAGCTGAACGTCTTCGGATTCTTTTGTTTCTTTGACGACGATATTGCGTAAAGTTTCCAGCACTGCGTAACGAGGACTGAGATGTTGAAGAGGAGGTATAGCGCTGCCTGTTCGCAAAGAATCATCAGCTAGAGTACAGGACGTCTGTACACGTGCGAGCACAAGGGAAAGAATCTTGAAGTTATAGAAATAGCATAACTCACAACACCCATCCCCGCCCTCCACACCATCCTCCCCCCATCTACAGGCAGTAGGGAAATGCAAACAAGAATCCCTATAGCGAAAAGACAGCTGAAGACACGTAAAACGACCATGGCCCGTTCCAGCGTCCAGTCTTGAGCACATCCGCAACCACAAGCACCCCATCGCCAGCCCCCTCTTCTTCCCCCTCCCTCCTCTTCCCGTTTTTCGATCTTCTTCATCTCCTCAACATCTCCCACTCCCCGCTCTCCATTTTCACACCCATATCCCCATCCACATCCCTTCCCCCCTCCACACTCCCCCCGCTCCCTCCCCAACATATAATACGAAGTCGGCACATCCCTCACCGCCATCGAGTGCGTATACGTACTGCTGCTGGACGGAGCAGTGATTGCCAGGTCTGGGATATTCAAGTAGTCCTGCAAGCTATCCAGGATCACTATGTCGGTTGGGGTGAGTGAATCTGCCCCTGTATTTATCTCTGGATTCGTGGCGTGGGTATGAGGGTTCAGTGGAGGTCTTGATTGGGATTTCGGGGGGAGTTGGGGTATGGAGAGAGCCTGAGGTTGCTCTTGCGGTTGTGGACGAAGTGGATGCGGACGAAGTGCAGGTGAAATCTCAAACTCCGTGCATTCGACATCACATCGAGTCTGATGAGCTTCAGCTTGGGACGGTGAATATGGCGCTGATGCCGTTTCCAGGCTCGAATCAATCAACGGCGACAGACGTTCGCGGTGATGAGGGATTGCGAAATCGCGATTCGACCAAGTTGGAGGAATGGTACGAGGCTGCGGCATATTTGCTTAGTTTCAGATTCCTTGTGCCAAAAAAGAGATGTGGACAAGTGACGAGTAGCTCGATTGCGAACAACCACTCTCGAGATACTCTATCTGCCTTTACCCTTCACCGGTCCGTTCCACCAACCTGCCAGTATCACGACAAACCATGCACGACAATCCTCGTCCTACGTCCTACGTCCCACGTACTCTGCAGCGGTGACAAGGCTGTGTAGTGCAACCCGTACGACAAAACAACTGCTCAATTCCGTATCACAAGACAATGACATGTCACCTCATGTCCAGTACGACTAGATGAAGTAGATCGTGCTACCTTTCGCCCGTCTCTTCACCGGAAAGGTCGTTGCCCCTCGATCCTTCATCCATCTCCTCGCCTGAACCTATCTCATAGTGTCTAATTTCAATACGCACGAATTTTCGATGGAGAAGTCTGCCGCCGCTAAAGCCATGTCCGCACCTGAGATCGTGGTCTCTGAGCATATTGAGCGCACATCTAGCTCTTCGTCAGACTCGTGGGACTCAACCGCCTCTCCGCTGCCAAACCAATCACAATCGGAGGCTCGATCTCAGCATGGCATCGAGTTTGGCGAGTTTGAACTGCCACCACCACTACCTCCAAGGCCAGACCCAAACACAAACTCAAAAGTACAGCCTCTGCCGACCGACCGACCGCTCCCGCCACCTATCCCATCGCGATCGATGCTAAGGACTGTGCCTTATGACCCTCCCGCCGAGACAGAGTGTAGTGGCGCTCTACCTATTCCCAACATCACTGAATATGCCGATTCGAGTGAAGATATATTGAGACTGAGAGAAGAACATGGATCGCGGAACAGTGGAAGAGACATCCGTTCCGTGAATCAAATCCGCGCACATCTTCCTCGATCATTCTATGCTCCGCCGCCTAGCGCGCATGAGATGGAAATGAGGAAGGTGCCGACAAGTTACTACGCGCCTGCTGCGGGTATTATACGCTTGAATGAGGGAACACGAACAGCGGAAGCAGAAGAAGGGGGCCCGAAAATCGTAGAGCGAGGAAACGGAGCAATAAGGAGAGGACTGGCCGACGACCGTGAATTGGTGGCCGCAGGACCAGGAAGAGCAGATGCAGGTGAAAGTGAAATGATCTGGGCTCAACGAGCAAGACAAGAAGCGGGTGACTGTGAGCTCGCAAGTCCACAAGGACTCGGCACGATTTCCGTGGCAAACGAAGAGAGGAAACGGTGCTGCTGCTGTAAATATCCCAAATCCGCCATCTTGATCATCCTCCGCGTCCTTTGCTGCCTCTTCGCTGGCTACGACATCATCGCTCTCGCCATCACGTACACCATCACCTTCCCTGGATATTTTCGCTACGTTGGCTCACTACCTCTAGCTGGGCTGGTCATCGTGCGTAAATCCCATCCCCCCTCCTTCTTCCTTTCCCATTCTTCCTCGACTAATTTGAACTACGTTCAGGCCTCAATGCTGTTGCCCTACAACTTCTGCATCTTGCTCACCCAGTGCTGTAAGCGAAGCCAGCGTGTTCGCAGATCAAAAGTATACGCCTACACACTCCTCGTCTTGGACTTCTCATTCGCACTTGCGCTCATGGTGATGGGTGTGTTTCACATAGTAACTCAGCTTATAACTGACAATGAGATGAGAACGTGGAGAATCATGAATGGAGGAGTACCATATAGCGTAGAAACTGGACGATCAATGGCTATGGGAATGGCTTGGATGTTTGTGGGGCTGCTTGAAGGAATTTGTTGGGGAGTTGGGGCGGTTGAGATTTGGGCGTGACCAATTGTAGAAGTCTGTCGAGAACGGGAGTGCGGTTGGGATTGTTAATGCGACCGGGTGACATGGTCTGGGAAAAGGACGATGCTGAACATGTGTTGAAAATGACACGTAATTGCTTAGTAGACGCTTTATCGTGGGAGATGATGCATGAGAGGCAGGAGATGTGGGATTGAAGTTGACGTTAATGTGAACAGAGCATAACTTGTGAACAGAGACACGAGATTGACATGCGCAAAGTCGAAAAGCTTTTGTGGTTGATAGTGATGTATATTGCTCACTGTCACTTGGTTAAATTCTACGATGTTACATGTACGCTAGCAAAAGGATATATATTGGCGCGAGAGGGTTTACGAGATGCAGCAGAGTTGAAGCGATGGAACCTCTAAGCCTTTGGCTGATGGTTCTCGGTCGACTCAAGCTCGAACTGGTTGGGGTTCTGGGGCTTCCAGAACTGCTTGTCGCCCTTGGCCATTCGGATGAACCAGGGTTGACCGCGAGGAGAGTCAGAATGGACTAGATTATCATTAGTATAAGCTGCGGATCGGAATGAAGTTGTGGTACTTACAGCTCCAGTACTCCTTGTTGTCATAGTCCGGAGGAAGGACCTTGCCACGGGAGATCGCACCAACGGCCCATGTGACAGAGTTGATGATGGCGTAGCACATAATACCAGCAATTAGACCGTACGCGATGGAGTACGAGAAAGGCATGAACATGAGGGTGACAAAGGCCGGGATGCTGTCACCGGGATAGTTCCAGTTGATGGCGAGGACACCGCGCATCATCATGCAGCCGACGAGCACTAACGCACCACCGGTAGCCCAAGGTGGGATGGAGGCAAAGATGGGAGCGAAGAAGAGGGAGATGAAGAAGAGAACACCGGTAGTGATGGCTGTAAGACCTGTGCGACCTCCTTCTTGAATACCAGCACCCGACTCAACGAAAGCAGTAACGGGTGAGGATCCGAAGAGGGAACCGATAGAGATGGCGATAGCGTCGGCGCTGTATGCAATAGTTGACTTGGGGAAGTCACCGGTCTCAGGGTCAACGACACCAGAGAAACGAGCCATAGAGTACAGAGTACCCGTGGCATCGAGAATGTCAACGTAAAGCATAGTGAAGACAGCCAGCGCGAATTGTCCACCGACGTTGGACAGATCCCAGTCCTGGGCGACGAGAGTGTTCTTGATAGGGTGGAACGCAACGACGTTCTTGAAGAACTCGAAACGGCTGTTACCGACAACATCACGCGTGAAGAAGGTGATGCTTGTGTCGCGGGGCCAAGAGAAGATCGAGACAAGGGCAATACCGAAGATCATCGAACCACGGACCTTGTAGGTCATCAGAAGAGCTGTGAAGACACCTCCGACGAGGAAGCCGAGCCACATAGTGGGGTTGGTAGCCTTGTGCGAGAGACATGCACCAGTGTCTGGGTCACGGAACTCTGCGGTGCAGCCAGCCAGCTCAAGGGGAGTAGCCTTAGCTCCAGAGATGGCACCAATACCGGCACTGGACGAGAGACCGATCAAGGTGAGGAACAGTCCGATACCAGCACCGCAAGCAACCTTGATCGAGGCAGGGATGATACGTGCGAGCCACTGACGGATTCCGAGGAGAGACAGGGCAACGAAGATGAAACCCTCGACGAAGACAGCAGTCATGGCGACACGGTAGTCGATAGGACCAGTTCCGTGGAAACCAACGATTTGGTAGGCGAGGTAGGCATTTAGACCCATAGCAGGCGCAACAGCAACCGGAAGATTGGCACTGATGCCCATGAGGAACGACCCGAGCGCAGCGATGGCGGCGGTGGCGGTAATGAAGTCGCGGTTGATCTCAACGAGGCAGAGATTGTATTCATCGTTGGCCATGCAGGTAGGGTCGACGGGATCGTTGCAAACACATGTACCACCGGAGTCAGTGAGGACTGAGGCCTGAATATATCGTGAGCAATTGCGCAATCGTATATAGATAACAACACCTACGTTTACAGCAATGATATAGGCCATGGTAAAGAACGTGGTCAACCCAGCACGAAGCTCGGTGGTGAACCTCGCATTGCGGATTTCGTTGGGCTTCGAAAGTCAGTCTGTGTTCTTGTGTTATCTTGACCTGGAGATGGCTTACATGACCCGAACCATCGAGGTGAAAGTACTTTCCAACAAAGGAGCGCGACACCAGGTCGTTAAGCGCAGCCTTGTTTCTCTCGATGAAGCCCATCTTGTCTATCGGATGAGATCCGAAGAAGCAAAACACGATGGGGAGTAAACGTTGATCAGCGGGAAGGGTTATGACTAGACACGCAACATTCTTGTGCGAGTGAAAGTCCTTCTAAATGGGATTCTATCATGCCAATGGACTAGGATCTCGGCCAGGGGCAAAAAATGTAATGCTTGGACGCCCGAGTCACGTATCATCGCCGTCGGCGCTACTCTATCTGATCCAATGCGCTTCCGCAGCTATGCTCCACATCCTGGGGTTACTTCGCTAGAACTTCGCGCCCAGGAGGAAGTGTTCCAGTTGGGCAGGTACGCTTTCGACAAACTAGCTACGCTCTGTCTCATCTCCTTCTAGCTTTCTGGGCCAGTCCTCGGCAAGAGGTAGTCGCATAGCGCCACTCTAGAGCCGTTCTTGTTGGGACCGGTCTACCTCCCGCTTTGAAGATCTACCGAGTTCGCGCAGCCACTGGTGGCTCTGAACGCGCCGTCGGGCAAGCCAGGAACAGAGACGGGAAGGACCCTTTTTCTGCAAAGCTTCATATCATCCTGTCACATGTTGGTTTTGAAGGCATGGCAGATGCCAGAACATATCAAACCATTATAGATAAGGATGGTGCCTCTTCTGTGAAACCTTCCCCAGTTAGACAGGGAGGCTGGCCCTCGCCTGAGACCTTCTCGACCCTCAGAGCGCCCTTGTAGCCAGAGCTCCACAGGGTTCCTGTTCGGTGGAGAAGCTGGATGAGGATGGAGCAAATGGCGCAAACCAGACGGTCGGGTCATACCAAGGACACCAAAAAGCTCCGGCGATTCAGTTTTGCCGATGACATTGGCTCGGCAGGGCAGCCTCCTCCCCGAGGCTTCTTTAGATCAGACTCCAGAGTAGACGGCTTCATCAGACGGCAACTTTACTCCAGCCGTTGCCTAGCGATGTTCCTCCGACCGGGCACGTCTCCGGTGTGACATCTCGTCTGATGAACGGAAGGGTGATCCTGCATCGCGTGTTGGAGGGTTGCTAGGCGTTCGTCGATCTTTCAGGTGCTACATGCAGCTTGTATGAGAAAGCGGAGTCCCAAGAAGAACATGCAAGGTCAATGTCGTCGATCACGACCTGTTGGACGCGCAATTGCATGTGAGGACGAAAAGAGTCAAGACTCAAGAGCGAGCGACTTTGCCATTTCAATTTGGCACGATGTCCAAGCTCGTGCTCGCTTGCCTCGGCCTTGCTTCGGTGACGCCCCGTGCCCACAAGTCGAACCACCAAAGCTCCTCGGAATCGAGACGGGAACCGTTTTGGCCCTAGTCGGCGAGTAGTCAGGATGGAGAGTCATTACCGAGCGCTGCTGGGATAAGGGATGCTGGGCATCAATGGAATCTCCGCAGTGTGTATATGCTGGCCATGAGAATCCCCCCGCCCTGAGAACTGGTAAATCAGGCCCACATTGACATGTCGAGATGTTCCCTACGTTCGATATACCCCCTCAGCATGCAGAGACGGTAGGCGCAAGGAAAGCGCGGAAAGCGAAAGAGGAAGAGACTGAGAGACGAGCGTCATCGGCCACTTCGCTCTCTTCGGGAAGCGTACACAGCGCGAAAGCGAATTCTTCGAAAGGTCGAGGCGCAGAGAAAAGCGGCTTTGGTTGGTTTAGCAAGGGCAGTAAGAAAGGCGTCCAGGAGATCACATCACTGCCTTCCGTTCAGAAGCCCTCACCATTGCCTCAAGAACCAGAACCAGAAATCGAGCCTTTCCCACCAACTGCTCCTCTACCACCGCCGCCTACACAGGATTTTTACAGGAAGCCTTCCAACCGGTCCGACTCTGAAGTTCACTCTCTGTACCCAGAGCGCCATTATCCTCCACCATCGTTGCCGCCTCTGAGGGCATTGCCTTCACGTCCACCTTCGAATCTTTCACGACCACCATCATCCCCTGGACTGCTAAGCTTACCAGGTATGTATTGCGTGCTTCAATTTTGCTTTTGTGATCTGCACACGTGGCAGCCAGGAAAGCCATCCCGATCTGTGAGGATCAGCATGATCAGCAGTGTCCGTGCCCAAGACCGTTGCCTGACACGAGATAACAGATTCAAATGGGCGAAAGTCACAATATTCGACTTTCTCGCATGGCTCGTCGACCCACACTACCGTCTCTGGTAGAAGTGTCTTCTCCAATACATCTGGATTTGACAGTGTAGTGTCTGAGGAAAGCTACGATGAGTCGCCTTACGGCAGTAATGTACAGATGGAGCCAGTCGAGCGCGGCTCAAGGACCGGGAGCAGACAGAGTGACAATACCACAAAGTCTGCTTCAAACACTCAGAGTCCTTTCACTCGCGCCCTAGGCAAGATGGAAAGCGCTGGCGCGCGCATCATTGCTGCACGTCTCAGTGAAGAATGGGAGGGGCTCGACGATGATGAGAGCTACCAGGAGGTTGTTTTCGAGAAACGATTGTGGGCTTTGACAGCTTATCAGCGCCTCACTCAAAACAAGCAACTTCAGTCGCCTGCACACGAGCTTCTCAGCAACAGTCGTCCCTCAGACCAAAGACGCATATTACACCTCAATGGCTCCTTAGGTATGTTCATATGTTTTAGAAGTTAGTCGCTACGCATACTGATGACGAATCCAGCCGATGGATGGATGCTTGCAACTCGCTACCCAGCTTCAACTGTATACACTCTATCAGCAATGAAGAGTTCAACACCACCAACTTCTTATCCGGCTCCCCTCAATCATCACTCCCTCTACATCCCGTCCATCTCATCTACCACACCTTTCCCTGATCGCTACTTTGATGCCATTGTCTCTCGCTCCGTAGGCACCGTTCTCCGCAACGAAGAATGGGCGCGATGCTTCTTCGACTGCATGCGCGTCCTCAAGCCTGGTGGTCAACTGGAGATTCTCACCATCGACGCCCACATGAGCTGTGAAGGTCCTAAGCTCTCTCTTTGGGTTGACGAGCATCTTTCGTGCCGTCTCGAAGCCCACGGCCTGAGCAAACAAGCATCCGACACTGTTCTCGACACGATGGAGATTGTCGGGCTCGAAAACATTCGTCGCGCACGAGTCGCTCTTCCCGCGCACTCCCCGAAAGCTGTTGTGCGTCCAGCACCTCAAGCATCACATACTTTTGGCGCAGCGATTCCCACGCCCACGCCACAAGACAGTGTTGATGCGAGCAGGATGATGTCTTTGCTTGGACGACACTTCTATCAAGACCTGCATAGCAGTTTCTTGCACACGCAGCAAGGCGAGGAGTGGTTTTGGAATCGCAAGGACATCAGGGATGAGTGCGAGCGCTACAAGACTAAGATGGTCCTCACCATTGCATGTGCGATCAAGCCGAAAGCTACTCCTGGCGAGAGCTATCTCGATATCTAATTTTTCCTTGTGCTATCCGACATGTTGCTTTATTCCCACACCAGGCGCACATTAGATAAAGGTACTCACGCAAAACCTTTCCCATGTTTTTCTTTGAAATTTTTGATACTCCTCCCGCGTCTTCATTCGATAGCCCGCGCGCAATCAATCAATCTTTCATCTGAACCCGCAATGGCCTCAGTCCACTTATCTCCTCGATCCGAACAACTTGATCGCGTTCCTGATTCACTTCTCCACCCGTGTATCCACCTCTTTGTGTTGAGCCCCCAGTCTAGCTACCCGCACATCCGCGAAGCCGCGCCCCGTCTGCGAAACAACGATCTGGGAAGGCTGACATCATTCCCACAATCCCTTTCGCTGATAAGCCAGCGCAGCCAAAATGGCTATTGGTACCAAATTTGGCATTGTGGACCACATTGTTTTATCGTGATCAACGCCACAGCCCACACTATTCCGCCTCAAGGCCCCATGCCGATATCGCATTGCGTATGTATCGTATGTGGACCCTGAATCAGCACGCTTGTGACCTTTTCTTTGAGTCGTGCGTGCTGCATTGCGTTGAATCTGGACTTTGGGCAATTTGCACGTGGCCTTTCAGGCAAGCAGTGCTGAATCAGAATTTTCAGCGTTGCCCTCAGAACTTGCTTTGCTTCTTGGGTCTTATTGAGCGTTGTATCGAGATTGCGCGATTCACGATCTGTGCTGTGAGTGCGCGTGCGGCTGAACTGTATACGATTGGGATTCGGCGTTGATCTCGGAGACATGTCTCCGCCACCACGGCTGTGGTACTCGCTTTCTTCCGAGTGCACGAGTCCATGGCTGAAGTTGGGTGTGGAGGCATGAGTCGTGCGGGTTGCAAATATTGGCCGGGGATTTGCCCGAGATCGCTGATAGGAAGGATTGCGGGTGGCCTGTCGTGGTATGTTAATGTTCTGGAACGCTATACGTCTGCAGATGAGTAGGACCGTTATTTGGTGGTACAATCAGAAATCCGGGGTACAAAGCTGCGCGTCTTCACGGCCTTTCTGATGCTCACCCTGTCCTTGCCATGGTCGTTGCACGATATTTGCTAGGACTCAACATTGCTTCTCTCATTCGATGTGTTCGCGGCATGACTTTCGGATTAGGAAACTAGGGCCTGAATCACTGGAACTATGATGAAGTACCGCACGAACATGTCAGTTTGCACGCGAGGCAGTCCAACGGAGCAGGCTGCACTGGGTGTGCTCTCCGTTCTCTGATTAGCGACCACTGCAATGACGTTCACACCAATAAGTCATGGTATCAAGGTGGCGGTTCATTATCACAAACAACGCATCAAGGACTTAATTGTTTCCCCTTCTCTGCGAGCTTGCCGCACTATTGGCGCAAACGCGGACAGAAAATCGATATATTCCTCTGCCCATAACAAAGCTTCTCATACATCTACTGGGCCATTCAGAGATGGCGGCAGTCCAACTCTCACCCATGCCTCTTTGTCGTTGGAGATTTCCATTCCATGCCCGCTTACATTGAGATTTTGAGTTCCTAATATCAAGCTTTCAAGGCCCGTTTTATTACTTGCGCGAAAAGGAGCGTGCTCAGAACCACATGTTGGCAGGAGCAATGGAATTCTTATTATCGCAACGTGCTATGTGAATCTGGAAATGTGGGTAGCGAGGGTTGCCCTCATCACAAGTCCAGAATGCACATGATCGCATTTTCAAGACTAGCTAGAGAGGCAAGATTATGGGTGTGACGCAGCATGGATTTGATTGACCAAAACCCCAGGCGGAGTCCGCATGGGAAGCGTATCCTTGGAAATCGGTGAAGCCATAGGACAAAACTTCAGATCCAAGAGAAGAGAGATGCATGCCTTACTTTTGATGTTCGTTGAACGCTCCAAAGACGCATTATGTTGTAGTATCGCTCTCTCGAGGGAACGAGAGAAGCATAAAACAGCCTGTTTTGGGCTTGACATTAAGAAGTGCGAAAGGCTGAGAAGCACATATTGAAGCATATAGGTTTCTTTGAACTCGAAAGAACATGAAGAAGTCGATTCATAGTTTCAAAGGTAAACAAGGAAACACGTTCCAAGGCCATATACATTTCGATTCGGACCGGAGCACAGTGCAGAAGATATGACAGAAATTAAAGATGTGAAGATCATTTTATACAGTGATCGGCATGGCGAAGACATTGCGTGCGTCGCATCGAGCTTCCTGAAAGATGGACGAGAATTTGTCGAACACATGGGACAAAGTAATTTGACCGAGCAGGCAGAGGAAGGAACATGAAGCGGGTATTTCATCGATTATGACTAGATTCCAGAGAGTAGCGACAAAGGCGGGCGGAGCCAGAACAGAGCCGGTCTTCTCATAAAATCTTTGAAGCAGAGATTCCATAACGTGCGTTGCGGCAAGTCTTGAGCTATTTGTACAAAGGAGTGTAGCTCATGCGCAGGACTGTGCATTGTTTTGCTGCAAAGAGGGGAGGGGAAGACATGCGTCAAACTCCTACCGGTGTCGATCTGAATTGCTCAGAGTTGAGAGGAGGTAGAGAACAAAGACCTCGCAGGAGAGATGTACTTATAGCATTGCAGCGCGGAATCACAAACATTTCGTACTGTAGTGTATATTTCTAAAGAGTCAGAAACTCCAGACCATGCAGCACAGTTGAAGAACAAGCGCCAGATCTTGGTACAGAAACAGAGGATGAGACATGCCATCACTGCAGTCGTCATTTTCATTTTGACCGCGATTTATAGATAACGAAATGAAAGAGGAAGGTATTGTCGGAGAATTGATCTTGGAGCACTTCCGTCGCACCCAGACCATGATCGATGTGAACATGACTTTTGTAGAATGAAATCAAGCAGCTTAACAGCACATAGTCGTGACGTCGTCATCCTTTGGACATTCTAGAAGTAGGAAAGAAGACATATGGATGTTCTTTCTGAACTTTGATATTGGATGCGAAGATAGCGATGGAAGATGTATAGAGGCGGGAGAGAGCTGGTGACGTGCTTTCAAAATATCTTGGCGTTGTAAAGTCAAAGATGGTGGAAGGCAAGAGTCTCTAAAATCAAACTGAGCTTCTGAACGGCACATAGGGTCTTCAGGTCAGCTTTTTTTGTGTTCTGGAAGCAAAGGCAAAGAAAAGACATACGAACTTCCTTCTTGCTTTTCCGTCGGACATGTTTGACAGAGAAGTAAATGGGGAGAGAGGGAAAATAAGCCCGAAGCCATGCTTTTACAGCATCGATGATGCTGCGAAACAAAAGTGATGTATGAGACCCCCACATATTCGTGACCCCGACTAATAAGTCCAGCAGGACATGAGAAAAGCGTACCTGGCTTTTGAACGAGAAGCAGCAGAAGAGCTATGTAACCTTTGTCACCCACTTTCGATTCCAGGATCTGTGTATTTGATAGAATGATAGGAGAAGCGAACAAAGCTTGAGAAGGATTGTTATAGTACTCCGAGCGTGATAAGGACATCACGACAACGCCTCTACGTTTTTGAGACAGACGCACAACCAAACGGCACATAGTCCTAGGAGCTGTCATATTCTAGTGTTCGTAGCCGGGGCAACATGTTGGTCGCAATCATCGATTTTGATTCGGGAAGAGAACGAGTATAGGAGAATGAAGGCCAATGGCGCGAGACATGGTTTCATATGATCTCTTATGCCGGGATTTCATGATTGCGGTGTGAAAAATTTCAAATGAGGATCACGGTCAGAGAAGGACATAGTGCTTGGAGAAAATCATTTCCTTTAGTCTAAGCACAGGAATAGACATAGCTCGCTCTCATCATTGATTTGAATGGACTGTGCGATGAAGGATATGTGAAATAGAAGAGAACGAGACAACGAGAAGTCTTCTTATAGCACGTCGAACGCAAAGCAATTATCGTGTGGCCGACAGAGTTGCAATTTCAAAAATAGGGAAAGAGGCCAGGCATCACATGACAGCCTGGATTTCTGAATATCTTTATGCTTGCGATCCGGAAGAGACATGTGTTTTGACTACACTCAATTGTAGACAGAGACGAACAAAATTGCATTCTGAGGATGCAGGAGATTGCAAGACTGTCGATGTATCTGTATCGCAGTCCAGCCGTGTCAGAAACATGGATCAGCCGGCAGCCATTTTGCAGCATATAACATAAGCAGCGACAGACACGTGAAACTGAACACGTCAGGTTTCTCGTGCCCGCAGCTAGGAGACATATAATGTCATGCGATTCACTTTCTTCCAAACAGAGACACAACAAAGTAAATTATAGGACTTCTGGAGGTCAAGACTAGGACAAATTTATAGCCCTTCGGACCAGAGCAAAATCATCCAATATGTCTTCTCTGACTTCTGGGAGTAAAGAAGCGCACAAGTCATGTACAAAATCTAACCTGCTTTCTCATGCTTGCGCTGCCCGCAAGCAGGGAAGAACATCGAGTTGCAGTCCTCGAATTTTGGAACAGAAAAATGGAAGGAGTGTAAGAATAGAGAGTAAAGAGGCTGCAAGATGTACTTTTATAGATCGTATGACAGGCTCAGGACATCCGGAGATCCTCACTCCTTTTGTTGAGACGGAGAACAAGCTGGACAAACATCGAACCAAAATACGAGGAATGACAGGCTCCCGAATCTTTCTGTTTATTGGAGAAGGCAAGGATGGAATTTTAGAATAGAGAAATCAGATATCAAAAGGAGTGTTTCTGTACTCCTTCGAGCGACGAAAGAGCATATCTCGCGGGCTTGGCGACTTTGTAAGCAGTGAAAGACACAGACACCGCGGAAAACATAATACACCGACAGGTGAGATTCCAGTACCCACAACCCAGAACAAGACATATCTCATGATCGGTATGATTTTTCGAAAATTTCCAGCCAAAGAGGATGTAATGATACAGATGCGATTCACCAGAAGAGGCTGATTTATATCTTCCCAATCGCGAAAACTTCATGGCAGCTATATCAGCTTCTTTTGAAAGGAAAGTCGGAGCGAGGAGGAGACCAAACATGTACTGAAGGGAGAGGCTATTTTGGATATGGCCACAACGCGACATGACTGCGTGGTAGGGTGATCTGGGGAAGAGAAGAGAGACGAGCATGATGCTTCTGACCACGAATTTTAGTTCTGGGCACAAATTCGAGAGTTCAGAGGCAGACAGGTCAGATAGCATATTGTTGCGAAACTACAGATTCTGGGACAGAGGAGAACATGCAATATGTTGGTGATGGCTTGGTGAAGAAGCAGAAGCACACACATTTACGACTTCGAAAATGGTTTTTGGAGGATTTGGAGTCTGATCCATGATGCAGAGGTAACATGAGAAGTGCAGGCTGAAGAGAAGATCAGGGCTTTAAATAGTCTGCTGGGACAACAAGAACATGTCTCGTCAGAGCATGGTGACTGGTCTCCTGAGGTTGAGAAAGCTCATAAACTCGTCCATCGTGAAATTCATGAAGTTGGGTACAAGGCAGATCTCACAACACATATATTGGGCCATTCATATCTTGTAGGACGGAGAAAAACATGTATCAGCTGTATGAGCATTTTCGATCGAGAAGCGACATAGCCACCATGCGATTGGCTGTGTAATGGTTCTTGTGCGCCTGGGCTGGGGTTTCGCGGACGAGACAAAACATCCATAAGTTCGACGCATGATTTTTTTCCAGAAGAAGCAGAAGAACCATGAACACCTTCCCTTCATCGTTTAGACTCGATCTCACGCCAGGAACATGTATAGGGATGACCTGTGCTTTAAATATCGACGATGGAGAATGCCAGAGAAGGCAACAGAAGGACGCATATGGTGGTCCCAAGGCATTTTGTAGCCTGCCGAACAGAGAGACACATGTATCCCTGGTGTTGATACTTTTCGAAGAGACGCACATGAATCATGAACGATGGGAATTTTGCAGAAGGCCGAAAGAGTCATAGCAAGAATTGCGGATCCTTTGGTGCCAAAAACAGAAAGACATAGCGGAAGGATGCAGCTTTTTTTGGAGGATGAAGAGTGGCTAATATACCTTGAGAAAAGAGGAGAGAGAGGGACATTTGATGAACCGCCCATCGCTTTTGGTTTGAATGTCAGAAGAAAGAAGAAACAGAAGACATGTTCTTTTCGGAATAGCGTTTTGGAAAGAATTAGGAAGGTCAGAGATGATGATGGGTGGGAGGTAGGGGGACTTTGAATGGTTTATATACACCCGTGGACCTTCCGCACAAATTGGTTACGTGTCTACATGAACACGTTCACCCAGAACAACCGTTTGGGGCCTGTATGCAGCTCTCGTAATGTTCGTCGCTAAGAATACAATCAATATCCACCACTACCTCTATATAGCCTTACACCACCTCTCCAAATGCCTATCAATCCCCTTCTCTCTACTCAGCACCGCCCCAATCTCCTCAAGCGCCACATCGCACCTAATCATCCCAAAGCCGCTCGCCTGGCCCTGAATCACCGGCATAATCAATGCCAGCTCAACCAAATTCTCCCACTCGCGCCTCGCAACGTCCTTACCCCACACTTTGCTCACGCTGCCGGACGCAGACATACCGCCTGCAGCAGACTGGATGCGCGCCTTCGAGGCAAGCGTTACGTATTCGTCGTATGCCATGTTGAAGTTGCACGTGTCGCTGTCGTGGATGATGTCGAGGCGGGCGGCGGAGATGAGGAGGGAGAGTGCGAGGGTGGAGAGGTGGGGGAGGAGAAAAAGCTTGGAGTCCGGGGGCATGAGAGTGTTGGTGGGTGCAAATGCGGTTTCTGCTGATAGTGTTGCGGTGGGGAGGAAGAAGGAGTTGAGCACTGTCCGGACAGATTTGGTGCGGTAGAAGTGTGGTGCGAGCTGTTGGGTTAGGAAGGAAGGGTTGGCGAAGTGTTTCTGTGATGTGTTAGCATGTTGTTCTCATCTGGCGTGAGAGTGAGCACTTACTTCAATGTTGGCGTTCCACTCTGCCAGAACGCCTTGCTTCCCGTCCTTATTTCCCTTCTTGGCTGGTGTGTTGTGTTTGGTTGCAGGTTTCACACCACCTTCGAGTATGCCTCGTTCTTCGACGCTTAGGTGCTCTGGCTCGATGACCAGGCCGGCTTTGCAGATCTCTTGGAACGCTGTGAACGTCTTTGCAAGTCTGAGATGCACGTATCGGTGACTGAAGCGACTCTTCACTCGCTTCTCTAAGCTGTCGATCACGTCTATACGCGTCGTCAATCCTAAAACGGCGATTGGCGCCTTGCGTGATTGTGCAATGTCGAAGAGATTGTATAGCAGTGTCTGTCGAGGATGCTGGGCGAAGAGGTCGAACTCGTCAATAATGAAGATGACCGCTTTGGCGACCTGATCAGTCATCTCACCCGTCTGCTCGGAGGGATGCGACAGTAAAGCGAGCAACGTAGCCAGAGTGTCGGCATAGTTCTTCCCTGGCCCACTGCCGTCTTCTTCAATGTCCATCTCCTTTCCAAGCTGGCGCCAGATCTCGCGTAGAGCGATTTTGTCATCCGTGTGTAAAAAGCCATTCAAACGAACAACGTGATAATCGCCGCGATTGTCCTTGGCCACTTCAGATAAGACCTTGTTCACAAGAGCTGTCTTGCCACTCCCTCGGGCGCCGATCAGGAGCATCGAATTGCCTTCACCAGCTGTAACGGTCTGTTCAATGACTTGGTGGACTGACTTGTACTCGGTATCAAGACCAACAAGTGGCGACGGTCGCAAACCTGCGATGCGCTCCAGGGCAATCGTCTTCAGCAGATCCAACTCACGACCTGCCGGCAGGTTGCCATATATGACCGGAGGAGCAGACTTCTCTTTCTGTGTTGGAGTGGGCTTGTTGAATGGGCTCGGTTCTGTGGGATCCAGAATGCTCTCTAGCACACTATTGCCGTCTATATCCATAGCTTCGTCATCTTCGACGTCCACAATTGCTCCATCCTCTGTATCCACATCATCTATCCCGTTGCTGATGTTGTCGGTACGATTTAGGCGGCGTCGTGTAGCTGGCGTGCGCTTGCGAGCGCTCGGCGGGGGCTTCCTAGCAGTCTCATCTTCCGTCTCCGGAATTACTGCACCCTCCAGGTCCTCCAGCGGCTTGCGTCTTTTCACGGCTCGCGAGGTTGGTGCAGTAG
>QVXC01000298.1:0-41347 GCA_003501895.1 Phaeosphaeria sp. A1 3.1a
GCAGTGCGGGCTCCGGCCACACACGACGACACTCGTTAGCGCTCGCTGACGCCAAAAAGGCAGCTGAGCTGGCTGAACAGAAGAGAAAGACTTCTGGCTTCCAATTCCCCCTTCCTGGTGCAGCCGGCAGCTCCAACCGTGACGCAAGCCCCAGCGGAGCCAGTGCATCCACCGATTCGTCTGCCACTCGTGGCGGCCGTGGCGGCCATGGTCGCAGCCAGAGCATGGCTGTTGGACGTGGTGGTGGAAGTGCTGGCCGCGGCGGCCCTGCCTTCTCATTCCCTGCTGCTAGCAGTGACTCGACAGCAAGCACTAGCACTCCTGCTGCCAATACCAACAACAACAACCAGTCTGGTCAATCCGACTTCCAGCGCCGCGGCAGCCAGGGCCATGGCCGCACAGCGTCTCGCAACTTCGAGGGCAACTGGAGGCAACCCCAGAACAACCAGCAACAGCCTACTCAGGACAACCAAGCCCAGAATATGGGTAACTTCAACATGAACCAAACCGCCAATGCCCCTCCTTTCCAACCTGGTCACCGCACTCGCGGCTCCGTCAACCAATCTGTTGGCACTCTTGGCAATTTTCAATACCCCGGTGGCAATCAACAGGGAATGATGCAGAACCAGCAAGCGCAGCTCTTGCTACAGCAGCAGATGTTCGGTGCACAGGGTCTCAACCCGATGCAGATCGCGCATTTGCAGGCGCTTCAAGCTGCTCAGATGGGTGGTGGTATGGGCGGTCTTGGCGGAAGCCAGCACGCTCAACCCCAGATGGGTATGCAGCAGCAGAACCAGCAGCAGCGCAAGACCCTGTTCACTCCTTACCTGCCGCAGGCGACTCTCCCTGCTCTTCTTGGCGACGGACAACTTGTGGCCGGTGTACTCCGTGTCAACAAGAAGAACCGCAGTGACGCATATGTCACCACTACCGATCTCGATGCGGATATCTTCATTTGCGGTAGCAAGGACAGGAACCGAGCACTTGAGGGTGATCTGGTTGCTGTTGAGCTGCTCGACGTCGACGAGGTTTGGGGACAGAAGCGTGAGAAGGAAGAGAAGAAGAAGCGCAAGGACAATGCGGATCCTCGCGGCGGTAGCATTGCCGTGAATGATGCCACTACCCAACCCGAGTCCTCTAACGAGGGTGGTATCCGCCGACGCGGCAGTCTGCGCCAGCGACCCACACAGAAGAAGAACGACGACGTCGAGGTCGAGGGTCAGAGCCTTCTCCTGATGGAGGAGGAAGAAATCAACGATGAGCAGAAGCCACTGTATGCCGGCCACATCGTTGCTGTCATCGAACGTGTTGCTGGACAGATGTTCTCAGGGTAAGATATCACGCACAGTTCAAAAGAAGTCGTTACTAATGAAACCAAGATCTCTTGGACTTCTGCGCCCGAGCAGCCAAGCCACAAAGGAGAAGCAGGAAGCTGAGCGACAAGCTCGCGAAGGTAGCTCAGGCCGTCCTCAGCCCGAGCGCCAGGACAAGCCGAAAATTGTCTGGTTCAAGCCCACCGATAAGCGTGTGCCGTTGATTGCCATTCCCACCGAGCAGGCACCCAGGGATTTCGTCGAGAAGCACCAGGACTATGCGGATCGAATCTTCGTTGCATGCATCAAGCGATGGCCTATCACCTCGCTGCATCCTTTCGGTACTCTTGTTGAGCAGCTCGGAGTCATGGGTGAACTTAAGGTGGAAACCGATGCTCTTCTGCGCGACAACAACTTCGGTCCAGACGACTTTTCAGACGCGGTCATCAAGAACGTTGGCTTCGAGGACTGGTCCGTCACCAACGATGGTGAAGATGCATTGGCCAACCGACGCGACTTCCGCAATGAGGAGACTTTCACCATCGATCCCAATGGCAGCAAGGAGCTTGATGATGCCATTCACTTCAAGGACCTTGATGATGGTCGTGTCGAGATCGGTATCCACGTGGCTGATGTCGCTCACTTCATCAAGGCGAACTCCCTTGTCGACCGCGAAGCCAAGAAGCGTGGTACTGCTGTGTACCTGATGAACCGCACCGTTAACATGCTTCCACCAAGGTTGTCCAACGACATCTGCTGCCTCAACCCTGGCGAAGAGCGATACACTGTCAGTGTTGTGTTCAAGGTCGACCCCAAGACAGGCCGAGTAGCTGACGAAGAGACCTGGGTCGGCAAAGCTGTGATCAAGAGCGCAGGAAAGCTGACATACGACCAAGTTGACTCTGTTATCAACGGAGGCGACGCTGAAGTCACGTCAGCCCGTGCTAAGGACATCAAGACGCTCCATCACATCGCCCAGAAACTTCGACAAGTGCGCTTCGGTGGACGTAGCGAAGACGCCCCATCGCTCCGACTCATGTACCAACTTGACGACGAGAATGTGCCTGTGGAGCAGAACATCTTCGACTCGTCACCAGCACACGAGTGCATTGAAGAGCTGAGCCACATTGCCAACTCTTTCGTAGCAAAGAAGCTCGCCACCGCACTTCCCGAGAAGGCTCTTCTGCGTCGCCAGCAGTTCCCGAACCCTCGTCGCTTGACGACCATTGCGGACCGCATGGGCGCCATTGGCTACGAGATCAACACGGAGAGCAGTGGTACGCTACAGAGCAGCTTGTTCCAAGTCGAAGATGATGATATCCGGAAGGGAATGGAGACCCTGGTGATCAAGTCTATGCCCCGTGCCAAGTACTTTGTTGCTGGCAAGTTGCCGGAAGACCAGTACCCGCACTACGCTCTTAACCTGCCCCTATACACTCACTTCACCAACCCTTCGCGCCGCTATGCCGACATCATCGTCCATCGCCAACTGGAAGCCGCTTTGTCCGAGGGTGCAATCGAGTTCACCGAGGACATTGAAGTTCTTGCGAAGACTGCCGAGATGTGCAACACCAAGAAAGACTCCGCTCATGCTGCCCAGGAGCAGAGCGTTCACATCGAGGCCTGTCGCAAGATGGACAAAGTCAGCAAAGATATGGGAGGCGAGCTCATTAGTGAGGGTATCGTACTCTGCGTCTATGAATCTGCCTTCGATGTTCTCATTCCCGAATGGGGCTTCGAGAAGCGCGTTCATTGCGACCAGCTCCCACTCAAGAAGGCCGAGTTCGACAAGAATACAAGGGTTCTGGAGCTCTACTGGGAGAAGGGGGTGCCATCCTCCGCATACGTCCCTGAAGACGAGAGGCCCAAGCACGGCTCGCTCCGAGCTACCAACGCGGCCGCAGCCGCTCGCGAAGCCGAGGCCGCGAAGCGTCGTGCGAAAGAGCAGGAAGAGGCTCAGCGCAGGCAAATGGATACCGGAACGATCTCCACCGCAGATGTGGATGCCCTGTTCGACGACGATGAGGACGATGACGACTCAAACGACCTGAACTCGTCCATGGCTGGCGTGTCTCTCAACCCAGACCGACCGACCCAGAGCATGCCTCCTTCGCCTACTCGACGTGAGCTTTCTGGACAGGCCCCTCACCGCGTCAACTCCGATTCAAAGCTTACACAGAGCGCGAGCGAGGAACCCGAGGCCAAGCTGACCAACAAGGAGAAGTACCTCAGCTGGTTCTCTCTGCGTGAGGAGAATGGCGACTACATCCAGGATGTTCGGGAGATGACTCGCGTTCCAGTCATCCTTAAGACGGATCTGACCAAGAGCCCTCCGTAAGTTATCGTCGCAACACATGTGCAATGTCCGTGCTAACATACCCTCAGATGCTTGACTATCCGCTCCCTCAACCCCTACGCTCTATAGACGTCCTCCGATCGAGTATGGCATATTGTCGATGATGGACGCTACCGTATTTCAATGGACGCGACTGAAGAGTCTCTTGATTGATGATGTGGCTTAGCAACATATGGTTGCTTGTCGAGTTGTGTACAAACAAGTTTGCATAGCGTGGATATATATTAGGACCATGTGGTCAGGCGGCAAGACAAGTTTGTGTATTGATTGTTGCGCAATATCAAAACTAGGAGGAGGCATAAGAGTGTGTCGGTGGCATACTAGTGTGTTATCGACGAGGAAAAGCGGCCAGATCGTAGATATTGTTGTAATGATGAGTTAGCTCTAACTCCCTTCCTCCATTCATGGTACACCCACAAATTTAGTTTGTAGTCTCGGTCATTTCGGGATCTCCCAGGATCTAACACGCGTCAGGTTGCGAGCCCAAGGCCATTGGTCTTCCGCATACCAAACATACGCAAATTTACTTGAGGTGCGGCAAATGTTTAACCGCATGGTCGAGATGAAGATCCGGCCGGCATCTCCAGCGCACGTTGCTGCAGAATGGCGTCTGTGCGAACGGATCTACACCTTCCACAGACTAACTTACTTGGTTGACCCTGTCCAGACGTTTTGTGCCTGCAGGTGTTTCTCCCCGTGCATACGGGGCCTCAGGCTTGCAGGTGAAATGTCAGTGGATCAGGGTGAGGTGGCTTGGCAGCTTGGTAGTCTGGTCGTGTTTGAGATGCATCAGCCACCTTCTATCTTCACTCTTTTCCAACCAACTACGGGAAGCTCGGCACGGCATCACGACGCGCTCGTCTTGTAAGACTTATCGTCTTGCACCAGAACGACATTATGGAGAACCAAGAGTGTCAAAGTCTTGGTATTGAAACGTTTCGATGACTTCCCGCTGCTGGAGAACGCACCGAGAGGCCGATATGAGAAGCTCAATGCTTCACGCCATTTTCGTGAGCCACGCAACGGCAACGCAACGCTCGGAAAGGTTGGATACCGCTGTTAATGACCATGCGATATAGACTGTCACCCTGTTTTCGCTTCGGCGGCTCTGTGGTAATCCGCAGAACCAAGCGTACTGGTACTCGCACGGTTTCATGGTTGCCAACTCGCGTCGCAAGACCCCGGACCTGCAACATCACATGCGCCCAACACCAGCCCCATCGCCACGATCCCAGACCGTTCAGCGGCTGCAACGCTGCGCACAGGCTGTTCTCAGTTGATCAATGGGGCCATGGGGCAAGCCTCAAAGCTTGAACGGTCACGGATCCGGTAAGTGAACCAGTGTCCACGCGGGAACATTCAATCCGCCCAAGCTGCTTCGAGTTCTGCATCCGTCCTCCGAATTTACGGGCGTGTCTCAGGTCCAGTAACAGGAGCTGAGTACCTCTATAAGGTCCATTGGTAGCCGCCGCTGTTTACATTGACGTTTTCTGTACCATCAGCGACCAGAAGCTTCCCGTACCTAATACCTCTCACCACATTCCTTTCGGTTCACTTCTTACTCCGTCCCTGGTTGGACCTTCGAGACATATTCTAATAATCGACTATCAAAGCGAGTCTTTGCTGGAGTCATTCTTTACGGTTCTACAATCACATCAATCTAATCACAACCAACATGCCTGCTGTATCAACGATCCTCAAGGGCCTTTTCGCCCTCGCCCCTCTTGTGGCTGCTGCACCGGCTCAGATCGACGTTCGCTCGATGCACCCTGCTGCTGCCACTGCTGCTGCTGCCTCAGCGTCAGCGACACCGGCTGCTTCGGGAGCACCCGCGGCGCCAGCAGCACCAGCAGCAGCTGGGGGTCTGACCGATATCGACATCCTCAACTTGTGAGTACCTTTGGGAACTTTGACTACAATGAACGAATACTGACTGTCATAGCGCCCTTACTGCTGAGCACCTCGAGTCCGAGTTCTACAAGCAAGGTTTCGCCAAGTTTTCCATGGCCGACTTCACCGCTTTGGGTCTTACTGAGGGTCAAGTCAAGTCTCTCATGGGTGTAGGCCAGACCGAAGCCACTCACGTCTCGACCCTGATCTCCTCCATTGCTGCTACTGGTTCCAAGCCCGTTGAGGCCTGCCAGTACAACTTCGATGCCGCCCTCTCCAGTGCCCAAGCCATGGTCCAGACTGCCCGTGTTCTCGAGGCTGTCGGTGTTTCTGCCTACCTTGGAGCCGCGCCCTTGGTCCAATCCCCCGATGTTCTGGCCGCCGCCGCGTCGATTGTCACTGTCGAGGCTCGCCACCAAGCTTTCATCCGAGTCGCTGCAGGTGCTGAGCCTGTTCCCGCTGCTTTCGACACTCCCCTTGGACCTAAGGCCGTCTTCACCTTGGCTGCTCAGTTCATCAAGTCTTGCCCCGAAGGATCCAACCTCAACATACAGGCTTTCCCGTCGATTGCGCTCCAGAACCCCGAGCTTGCAACCGTTGGCCAGAACCTCAAGCTCGCAGACCCCGCTCAGCCAGCTGGTGCTGCTTTCTGCGCCTTTGTTGCACCGTAAGTCACCATCTTCCACACTTTGCAGACATCAACGCTAACATCATTCAGTGGCGGCGCTCAATTCACACCTCTCGCCAACGGCAACTGCATGGTCCCTCAGAACCTGGCTGGCGAGGTCTACATGATGCTCACCAAGACCCAATCCACTGCCGATGCCGAGGTCCTTGCCGGTCCCTCTGTCATCCAGCCCTCATAAACAACCCATGAGCACGCCGAAACGAGCCCTCCATACACATGTCTTTCTTAATCCCCACCTGAAGACATAGAGCAAGACCGACAAGCAAGGGCTGCAAGCATAGAAAGCGAGGCGGTATGTGTACGGAAAAACTTTGCCTTCATCTACAGTCGTTCAAAATACAAGCGTTGATCTCAAGAAATTCTTTTTTTCTATTTATGTTGTAGCAAGCAGAAGGGAGGCGCGGATCGAAGGGCCACCAGATACCCCCAGCATGAGCAGTAGTAGGGCCACATTTCCCGCCAGATTTGGAGATTCCGGAATCGACCATGGGCTAAGAAAAAAGGGCACTTAATTGTAGAGTTAGCATGAAATGATATGATTATCCAAAAAAGAAGCAGTGACTTCAAACCATTTGCAAACGTTAAGGATGCCAGGTGAGTAACCTGCAATCTTGCCTTCGAACCACATACGTTTCAGAAGAGTTCGCAGTTCGTCGCTGCTTCGGGATTAGCTTGCGACTGCAAGGCAAGGCAGGACTCGCAAGGTCTGCAGGATCTGGCTGTAACTCGTGATCGAGACGACGTGTGTATGAGCTTTTCGTATCGTAGTCAGCGCCACATATTATCAGAATGCAGCAATTGTACGACCTTGCCTGCATCACCACCACCTTTACCTTTCGTTCAAACCTCGTCATGAGCTCCATGTCGGACCGAGAACTTCAACTGGGAAGGCGGGCCGGGCAGCCCTACACACTCCGAAGTTCAGCCAGCAAATAATTCTCCGCAGCTTTTCCGTGGCAAAGGTAGCAACTGGCGCGGGTGATGTTATTCCCCAGTCAGAGCGGGCGGGTTTAAGGTGGGGATCTCCACGATAACGTAAGGAAGGTTTTTAGAAGCGCATCTCGCACTTTGTGGACGCATTCTGATCAGCGTCGTTTGCGCCTTGGGTGGTGATGAGTCAATAAAAGCTAAGGGAAGTATAAAGTCTTTGCGTTGCTTGGTTGTTGTTCTGGCTTGAAGAAAGTGGAGGTATCTTGACATTTCGTCATATTTGAGGTTTTGGACGAGCAGAGGCGCACGTGCAACTTACCTCACGACAACGACTCTGTACGTTTGAAAGAAGCTTCAATACCAACCTCCAGATCTTCGATCGCATCGAGACTCGTTATCTCAGCATTTTACGGTCCCTTGAACTCCTTGCAAGATGGCCTTCAACCACAATTCCGGCTCTTCGACCTGCGTCGTGGAGCAACCAGTCGAGCTCCAGCCCATCTCTTCATATCCAGCCAAACCGCAGGAAGCAAAGATTCTAGGGTCGCACACCAGTCTTCGTCTTTCTGATACCAAAGGCATCAAGGAAGATGACGACAGTCCGGTTGATCTTCCCTCGCCAACAACGCACCCCGCGGAAAAAGTTGAGGTCTGGAACCACCCACGCTCGAACTTTTTCAAAACGATGGCCGCTTTCTGGAGCTTCGTGGTTATGGGAAGTAACGACGCCGCGTATGGTGCTCTGATTCCATATGTAAGTCCTTTGCAAGAGATATTTGGCAATGAGAAACTGACCAGAAATCAGTTGCAAGAATATTACAGTCTCACTTTCGTCGTTATCTCGCTTGTGTTTCTGTCGCCGTTGGTTGGGTATACGGCCTCAGCACTTCTGAACAATACGATTCATCTCAAGTTTGGCCAAAGGGGCGTTGCCGTGGTAAGTCTTCAAATCAACCACATATCGAAGCTCGTCATTCTTATTGATCGAGAACAGATTGCACCATCATGCCATCTACTCGCCTACATCGTCATCGCCGTCCACCCACCCTACCCCGTGCTGGTAATCATCTTCATGCTCGCAGGCTTCGGCAATGGTCTCGCAGACGCTGCGTGGAATGCCTGGCTCGGTAACATGGCAAACCCGAACGAGGTCCTTGGGTTTCTGCATGCGTTTTATGGCCTAGGAGCTGTTTTGTCGCCCCTCATCGCCACGACAATGATTACCAAAGGATCGAAGTTGCCGTGGTACTACTTCTACTATGTCATGGTAAGTTTCCCTTAGTACGTCGATACTACTGAGACCACATCTGACATTGCAACCTTAGATTGCTATGGCAGTCATCGAACTCGTAACATCCACAACCGCCTTCTGGACCGCAACTGGTGCCGTTTTCCGTGCTCAAAACCCTCGCACCAGCGACACAAAGGACAACCGCATGAAGGAAGCACTCATTCGCCTCCCTCACGCACGCGTCACCTGGCTCTGCGCCATCTTCCTGCTCGGCTACGTGGGCATCGAAGTCGCGCTAGGGGGCTGGATTGTCAAGTTCATGCTTGAAGTGCGTAATGGTGGGGACTTTGCGAGCGGAATGACAGCCACGGGTTTCTGGATGGGGATTACTGTAGGAAGGATCGTGTTGGGATTCGTCACGCCCAAACTGGGGGAGAAGTTGGCTATCGCCGTAAGTCCACTCAAGTCCCGTCTTGTCACTGCAAAAATTAAGCAGCGGCGACATGCTAATGTATAAAACAGATCTACCTCCCCCTCACAATGGCCCTCGAGCTCATCTTCTGGCTCGTCCCTCAGTTCTACGTCTCAGCCGTCGCGGTATCGTTCCAGGGATTCTTCCTCGGTCCACTATTCCCTGCTGCCGTTGTTGTTGCTACCAAGCTTTTGCCACGTCACTTGCATGTTAGTGCAATTGGGTTTGCAGCAGCGTTTGGTGGGTCGGGCGCTGCCATCTTCCCGTTTGCAGTTGGTGCGATTGCACAGGCGAAGGGTGTGCAGGTTCTGCAGCCGATTATTCTGGCGTTGCTGGGTGTTATTCTGGGGCTGTGGCTTTGTTTGCCGAGGATACATAAGAAGAACGAGTAGGTGTGATTGGGAGGACTTTGATGAGGTTCATGGTACGGTATTGAGCATGTCCGTATTGGGGGCATATGAGCTAGGTCATTGCATTAGTAGCATACGTGGAGGAATGCAATTATGAACAGGCAAGATGCCAATGAGTGTTCAACACATCCTTCGCATAGACGCACTCCGCAGAAGTTGAGCAGCACTCAATCGTCTCTAAAGCCCAGCCGCCGTCAATGTCTGAATATACCACCCATCACTCGAAACGCTTCCTTCACTCTCACTCCTTGAGCCTTCTGCATCCTGTCAGCTTTCATTCAGACCTCATGGTGCTGAAAGGTCTTACCAAGCACCTCGCCTACTCTCTCCAACATCTTCTCTCACAGGTTCCCCACCGCATCCCCGCCAGATACTCGCACTCCTCACTCTCAGCCATTACGACATTGCCTCCATGCGTATCCCTCAGCAGCCTCGCAACATGCACAGTCGCATCGCAGATTCCGTTAGGCGAAGCGGGGCAAGTCTTGTCCTTCCGAGACATGACGATCTTTACAACCTGGGCTTCAGGGTGGAGGACTCGTCCATGATCTAGATATTTTGAATCAGCATGATTTTTACAATCAATTGTATCAGGACGTACCAATAATCATCCCCTTCATGGCTTCGATGAATTGCAGTTGCTGCAGCTTGCTCATACCTGCTGCGCGGTTGGAGTTGAAGGCGCTGCTGTGTTTGACAACGACTTTGGTGACGGGAGGACGCTCAGATCTTTGAGAAGAGTCCTCAGACGAGGGGTCATTCTCATCAAAGAGGGAGGGTTCGATATGTGACGAGTCGGTAGTGGTTGGGTGGGTGGATGGGCGAGCCACGGAGAGGCCCTTGAATCTATTGAGGAAGGATTGCATTGTTGATAGACGGAAGGTCCGCCAATACTAAGGGGTATCAAGGACTCAGAGAGGGGATGAGAAGATGAGGAGGTCCTGAGTAATTGATCTCAAGGTCGGAATGATATGCTATCGAGTCCTAGGTCAATGGTATATCGATTGTATGCAAACGACACCAAACGCTAATATACCAATCAGCTTCTTCTGAGAAATGATATAATCTCCTACGCCGAAGAAGTAAACGCATTCCGCCTCACTTCATCCCTCTCGCTCAGCTCAAACTCCCTAACCTTCTGCTCACTAACCTCCTGCCCAACCTGCATCCCCGCCCCAACAGCCGCCTTAAGCCCCTCACACATCGCAATAGCAGCCTGCTTCATCATCACCATCGTATCCCCCGCCGCAAACACACCCCTAACACTCGTATCATTGAACATAGGATTGAACGTCTTAATATGCCCACCCATCGCCTCGTCCACACACTCCACCCCCAGCTGCTCCACCAAATCCTGTGCCCTATTCACCGTCGCCGGCTTATGCACAATGAACCCCAGCGTCACGCTCTCTCCTTCCTCAAACTCAATCGTCACCCCATCCGTGTGCGACGGCCCGTTATTCACCAGCCGCCGAATCTTCCGCTCATCAAGCGTGGCGCCAAACGCGCGCGCAACAGTAAGTGCCTTCTGGATCGGCTCCGCGCTCGACACCGCGCCGTTGGAGAAGATGGTGATCCGTGAATCAAAGTTCGTCGCCATCTGTACCATGTGCGCGTACATGGGGCTGTCGAAGGATAAGATGCCAATTGGGGTTCCGCGCTGCTCGAAGCCGTCGCAGGCGAGGCATTGGTAGATGTGTGAGGGCCAGTTTTCTTTGTATCCCTCGATGTCGGGAAGAATGTCCTTTGAGCCTGTGGCGAGGATGATTTTCTTCCCAGCATATGACGCGCCAGCACTGTCGGTGACTTCGAAGCCATCATACTGTTCTTTACCACCACCCACATCCAACATCTTCTTACTCGCATGTGTGATCTTGACGTCCTGGAACCAGATTGACTCGTACCGAGACTCGATTTGCTCGCGGGCTGTGGCGCGGAATGTGTACGGGTCTTGGTGGTCCCGTGATGCGACCGTGTGCATGTGCTTGATGCCCTCGTTGCGGAACTCGCGCGAGTCGAAGACGATGGCGGTTGTGCGGGTGCGAGCGAAGGCGAGGGCTGCGTTGAGGCCTGCGGGCCCGGCGCCGATGATGAGGGCGTCGACGATTTGGGGGCGGATGGCGGCCATGGCGTGTGAGCAAGATTGGTATGAGAGTCGTGAAATCTGATGTTTCGAATACTTTTGCTTCGAACTCTGTATATTTACTCTGTTATGATAGAACGTATGGTTGGGAGGTCTCCTGGCTCTTATAGGAGTAGTCATCACTGTGCCGTAGTAAGTACCCATGTCTCCGCCGCATCGCAGCATATCACGGTGCTCCAGAATCCATAGCCTGTTGGTTCCGGAACATCAAGAAGCTAGTCTCCGACCATCAGTGAGCAAGCAGATTTTAGACTCGGACAAAACTACGAAGTCAGAACCAACATTGCGCAAAAGTCTCCGGATCTCTCCGGGGCGGATAAGCAGGTACTCATGACACAATGAGGTATGTTGGAGTCCTCATACTATCAAGATTCGAAGTTGCAGATCTTCTCGAATGAAGTCGATATGCATGGAGTTTCTAAGTCGGTGTATGTCAGATGGAAAGGTGTGAACGGATGTAGCACTTGATGTAAGTGAAATGCGCTAACCGCTTACGGATCTTGCATCGAGTGAGACGTCTTCATCCCAATCGTACGGTAAAGTCTTGTACAAGCAACTCATATACATACTTGCTTCACGCGCAACTAATCACATCATGCCTTACCCGTTCGAAGATATACTGCCAACCCTATCCTAACTACGAAGTATATTCCTATTTCCTCCACTCCCAACATCCCTACCCAAAGTTCATCCGCGCCCTTGATAAAAATGCGCATCTACTCTGAAGTTTCCAGAAACAAATATATATCTAAATCGCTATCGCACATCTTTCCTCAAACCACACGACCCTTTCCGCCACCCACCACGTGTACTAAACCCCGCGCTTACATCACTCTACCACACCACATGTCCCTACTGCCGACGATTCATCAAGCTTTTCTAAGCCATGCGCTTGCGTCACACTGCATGTGTTGCTGCCTGGCCGGTGGCTCGGCCAGATTAGATCAGCACAGCACAGTTTCTTGCAGTCTCAACAGGGCAACGGTGTCTGTGGGGGCTGAAATGTAGAGGCGTGGTGAAAAAGAGGCGGAGGAGATGAGATGTGGCGATTCTGGTAGAGGTGAGATGTGTTGACAGCAGCACGGGCTATGGCTGTTCCGATCCGATCGGAGGGGAGAAACAGGCTATGCAATTCACCGGTTGCTGAGATGTGCTTATAGCGAGGTCACAAGAGGGGAGCCGGAGTGATGTGAGGTTCTTCTTTACGATATGCTACAGCTGACTATGCTAATATGCTCCACGACGCTCAACATGCTGTACATGCTCTGAATATGCTAGATGCGCGTGACTGAAAATGGGTATTGAAAGAAAAGTCCGAAAGCTCTGCAGAAACGAAAGAGACGTCCTTGCCAATGACCAACAAAATAGGAAAAACACACAAGGAAACATCCAGCCCTGCTCTATCCTCACTCACCACCTCTTAACCTATCCTAGTCCGACACAGTCCTGACAATCGTCGGAACAGGCGGCCTCGACACATCCGTAGGCGTACTCTCATAATATCTCGCCTTCTGACTCGCCGCGCTCGTACTCCTCGGCCGTCCACTCTGCCTGACGCTCAAGTCGCCCTCATCAGCCGTCGATGCGAGTGGACTCAGCATCATGGTGCTCGCAGTGTTGGTGCTGAGTCGGCTCATGGAGCTTACACCGCTGCCGTTACTCGCTGTCGTAGGTGCGTTGTCGGTCAAGGTGTGGGTGTATCGGTATGGCTCAATAGGGTTGTGCGCTTCTTCCACTGGTGTGATTTGGAGTGGGATGAGATCAATAGATCTGTCGTGGCTGGATGACCTCTTGTCTTGTTGTGCGTTGGTGGTATTGCCTCGCTCCTCGTCGACGTAGACCGTGACACTACTGTGTCGTTCACGGCTGAACATGCTTGTTTTGTCTTCCTGGTTATCGAGAAGGCCGACCTTGTCTGATTTGCGGTTCTGCCGCTTCTTCTTCTGGGATCGATGGCGGAGGAAGAAGATGAGGAGGACGAGGAAGACGGCAAGTGCGAGGAGGGCGAAGACGGCGGTGACGGCGATGTTGGCTGTTGTCCAATAGCCTGGTTCAGGCTTGACTGTGGATGAGGGCTCGGCGAGGAGGTCGTTGTTCTCTGTTGGTGTGGGTGCCATTACGAGAAGAAATATGTGATGTTCAGCGAAGTTGGGATGGTATTAGAGTAAAAAAGAACAGAATAATGTTCAAGTTGTTGTAGCTCTGCGTTCGGGCTGTGGGGATATTATGAGGCCCACCAGAGTGGTACGTGGGCTGGAGGATGAGACTAATATCAGACGAAATGGCGATCAAGCCATAAGAAGCTGAAACGCGTCTATTAGATCAGGCTGCTACTGAGTTTCTTTGAGGTTCTTGCAAAACATCATGACGATGCGGGGCGGCCAGCCTCAAGATATACTTTCAAGAGATGAAGTCAGTAGTGCATAGATCGATCCACCAGACTCGTGGTGTTCGAATATAGCAACAGGCAACCAAACCATGCTCCTCTGAGTTGTTGTGCTGAGGCTGAGTAGACATCCCGCTGTGGAGAAACGGGCCATCACAAACGCCAACTTGGCCCCTGATAGACACAGTATGCTTCAGATGCACGGGCGATGTCAAAGAAACAGACGAATAAGAAATACGACTTGCTGTCATGAAAGCTTGGGTCGCCGCGTTACCGATCGAACCGCACTGTGCTGCGTGGGAGGGGCGGTGGTGGCACTGACAGTGCAGATGAGGAGATCCAAGACATGCACGATCGCGTACATTCATACAGCCCCTTCGCTCGAAGGACCAGTAAACCTTTGTTCCTCGCAGGCGTGTGAGCCGCCTCTAAGTGCTTTTGGTCACGCCTTATGCACAGCTGAAATCGAATATTCAGCTGGTGCAACAACAAACCCCTAACTTTCGTATTTTTCGCAAACAGTTCCCAAGGTCTTACACTTCTCTTTCCCACTCTTTCCCACTCTTGCTTGAGGATCACATAACAAAAACTCCTTCCGAAATGCGGAGTCAGGCTAAAGGATTTCCAGGATTCAGGTTTGAGGTTTAAGGCCAACACAGCCACCTGCGCTAAAGTAAGATGACATGAGTGAAAAACAACGTGATTCGGCAGGCAGAGGCTGTGCGCCTCCCAGATTCCTGAATCATTCTGCGCAGTCTGCCTGGACCAGTCCGAAGTGGGATTGGAACGCGACCGATCCTCATTACACATCACCTAGACCACGCACAACGCGCCATAATGAAGCCTGAGGATGTTGCGAGATCGGTAGCAAAGTCAGGCGGCAGCCGCTGGAGAGCCTTGCGCAACGAATCATGTCGTGTATGACTTGGCAAGCGTCATGTATGCGCGCGGCGAGGTTCACTTTCAACGGCGTCTAACCGAGTGGATAGAGTGCAGATGCTTCTCGGAAGCGAAATTGAGAGCCAACAGGCGTGGTGTTGAGGTGTGAAGTCGTGACTGCGGAGAAATTGTGAACCCTTGCGGCGCTCGCCAAATCCTCAGCGTCGGGTCACGCTATTTTTGGCTCACCACTTCATTCGGCGAGCATGACCCGAGCAAGTCAAATGCCAACACCAACATGAACGTTCACGAAGGTTCTTTTGTCGTACTTGCGGTCAAGCGATGCGGCGTCCACTGCAGACAGGTACTTGGCACCCTTTGCCTGGCTAAATGAAATGTATCTCCTTGCTGGCCTGCATGCATACCGACACGGCCTGGTAGACATGGGTGGATGTTTCTCGAAAGCATCATATTGTGTGCTGTGTCGGGAGAGAATGAGATCACGACAGTATTCACGTGCACAGTTCGCTCAATGATTTTCATGTTTGCATTATTGATCCGCTATATAGTCCCATCCATGCGATGCTATGCTATGCAAATCATCGCTCGCCGAATCGCCCGTCTAGAGAGGAGATGGTATATCCAGGGTATATTGTACAGTCGCACAAATCGAGACCGTCGCAAGCAATGCCGCAGGAAACACCATGCCAAACAGATCCCACCCATTAAAGGGACCCCGGATCAGGTCCATCACGTACGCCGACCCAACCAACCAGCTCCTTGCCGTTGAGGGATATCGCTACGGTAACCTGAATACAAACGCCGTCGCTAAGCAAAGCAGCGACATAAAAAGACAACTTGTTCAAAGACAACTTGTTGGGCCCAGCTCCGCCGTCGGAGTAAAGTGTCCGAGGCGTGGAGGGGCATTTAATGATTCTTTTGGTTCGGCCGTGACGAAGACAGATGGAAATTAGAAAGAAGTAAAAAGTGTATGAAGAAAGGCTTCTGAACGGTGAAGCAGAGAAGCAAAGGGTGCCGCAAGCGCCTAAACGGCCATCTCAGCACCATGTGCACGCCCACCACCAACGAGCTCTAAAATTTTACCGGCCACTGCGGCAGGGTAGCCGCGTGACAACCCCTCGTTGACAACGGCCATGGCTGCGGCACGGTCCTCAACAGCCATGTAGGCGCGGGTCATAGCCTCGTATGTGCTTGGCTCACGCTTGCTCTCCGGTACAGATTCGTAGATGGCCTTGGCCTTCTCAATGTTGTGCACCAGTGCCCAACCGTGGATCAGCGAGTTGGCAATGTATGGAGTCATTTCGACGTGCCGGGCTCGCATGTCAGCAAGGATAGCTTGCGTATCGGCGATCTGATGGTTGGCAACCATCGCCTCGAACAGTGCTTGGTAGAGGCAGGCTTGAGGTCGAATACGAGTGTCGGCAAGGACGGTATCGAAGAGGCGGCGTGCACCTTCCATGTCATGAAGAACACAACCCTTGGCGTGAATCAGGGACGAGTAGTGGACAGCCTCGGGAACAGCACCGGCGCTGCGGACCTGCTCGAGAACCTTCTCAGCAGCCTCCATGTCGACTGGCTCAAGCGTGGCGTGAGTGTCGATGAGAAGCTTGTAAGTGTGCGTAGTAGGCTCGATGCGCTTCGCACGCATGCGCTCGTAGTAAGCAAGAACCTTGCTACGGTCACGCTTGGTGGTCAGGAAGAACTGCATCATGCTGTGGTAAGGCGCAGGACGAGGCTTGTAGTTGGGCATAGTCTCCATCTCCTCGAAGAGCTCCTCAGCGAACTTCTCGTCGCTCACACGGCACAGAGCGTTGACAATAGTGCCATAAGTGACGGAAGTGGGACGGATACCGAGGTTACGCATTTCCGAGAAGTAGAAGAGGCAGTCATCGATACGACGTGCCTTGCCGAGCTTGCCAATAAGAGCGTTGTAGAGGAACGAAGATGGCTCTACACCCTCCGTCTTGGCGCGAAGGAAGATCTTAACAGCTTCGGTAGCCTCGTCGAAAGTCTTGGTGGACTCTTTGAGCGTGGTGATGTACAGACCGAAGGTGTTAGCGGTGGGCGCAGCGCCCATATCAAGCAAGTCCTGGTGATAACGAGCAGCGAGATGGCGTTGGCCACAGGTGAGCGAAGCAGCGACCATTGCGTCAAGGATGGTGACCCAGCCGTAGCGGACAATGCGGTACTGAGGCAGCAGTGGAACGTCCTGCTTCGCAAGATTAAGAATATCGTGAGCCAGGTTCAAGCGGTCCTCTTTGGCGGCGGCAGTGATAAGCTTTGCGTAGGTGAAGAATCGAGGGTGTCGACCTGCCCGACGCATGTTCTTGAACTTCATCAGAGCTTCGTTGAGGTGAGATGCAGATCGTCCATGAGTCTTCTCGAGAAGCTCAGTGATAACGACAGAGCCCTTATTATCAGTCGAGGCGGCGTATGGGTCGTACTGGTCCTCAAAGGTAGGCGCTGCAGGTGCAACGGGAGCCTGGACGGGGTAGTTGGCATACTGCGCCGGAGAGTAGATGGACTCGGGCGCAGGGTGCTTGTAGCTGTACCATCGATGCTGAAGGTCTCCACGGTCGAGCTGGGCAAGCACCTTCTCGACAAGACCGGAAGTCGTCTTGTTGACGGGCGTACCGGTTGCTGTGATGACTTCGAGCAAATGGGCAAATCGTGCAGCGTGAGCAGCCTCGATCTCCGCACCCTGGAGGATTATTCCAGACTGAACTTGCATCAGGAGAGTAATGTCTTCGAAGGTCAGAGATGCGATGGCCTCAGGTCCCATTCCAGATAGTAGGTGGTGAGCAACTGGGGTGACTAGGCCTCCATTCTCGATCATCGTCCACATTAGCTCCATGCTAGCCCGCGGCGGAAGGAAGATGCCACGCTTTGCCATGAAGTGACCCATAACTTCGATGGCCTCATCGATCTGCTCGACGATTGCCATTTTGTTTTGGTTGTTAGCGGATTGTGAGTCGCGGATGCGTGCGAACATCTGGCGACACTGGCGTAGACCACGCTCAGCGTGACCACTACCAATAAGTGCAATGCTATGCATTGCGGTTGGTTCGATGAAGTCTGGCTTGGTAGGCGAGAGCTCAAGCATTCTCCAGAAGAGCTCTGCTGCCTCAATGTTTCCATTGCGGATATGCATAGCTCCCATGGCCATCACCGGACGAGACAAGTCGCTCTCTGCGGGGAGATCCTCGAATGCCTCGGTGGCGAGCTCGATAGCATCGCGGTCGGCCGCCTTGATGCAGATGGCCGCCATGGCAATATGGCGTGCTTGTGGACTGAGCTTCTCGGCAGCATGTGTGAGGGCTTCTGAGAAAGCTCCAGTCTTCAGCCACTCTGGGAGGAAAGCCTTCAATCCTACGATATCGCGGACAGAGGTCAAATCCTGAGGGGTTGCAAGTGAGCTCTCGATCTTGGCGAGGAATTTCTGTCCACCTTCGATGCGGTTGCATACGGTGTAAGCTTTGACAAGTGCGGCATAGACGTCGTTGTCCTTCCGGATGAGCTGGATCTCGCCGTTGTCATTAGACACTGCGAGTGCTTTGTACTCGTCGTAGCATTCGACCGCACTTCGGAGGTCTCCAGACTTGCCGAATGCTTGGATCATGGGCACAAAAAGGTCTGCTGCAGGAGTTACACTGCGAGACTCCATATGCGAATAAATGCGAACCATATCCTCTACACGCTCGCCTTCTGCACAAGCAGTGACGAGTAAGCGATAAGTCTTCTCGGAGAATGTACGACCGGACTCTACATTGATGGCGGCATCGAAGAGCTTGACTGCGACTGAGAGCGAACCGTCCTCACTCAAGATGGCGTAGTCCGTCTCATTCGACTGAAGCATGAAACGTCCCTCCTCTTCCATTCCACCATATCGCAATCGCTTCTCTTCGTAATTCTGCTTCAACGACACAACTTCCAGTGAGCGCACCGAAAGAAGTTCAATCAGGGTTGTGTATGTTGCAGTGTCGGGAATGACTCGTCGGCGGAGCATATCGGAGTACACATCGAGCGCCTTGGGAACGACCTGGTGCTTGGCACGGGGGAGGTGGATTGCGGCAGACAGGAGGACGTTATACGCAGCGACCGAGGGCTTAACGCCAGAATGAAGGAGGGCCTCGAAGACAGCTGGGACCTCAGCATACTTGCGATTTTCAGCAAGACGCTGCAGTTCAGCCGTGTACTCGTCGATCGCTTCGCGAATATCGATAGGGCTGACGGCGATGGTCGAGTCGGTACGGCTAAGAGTCGTCGAATTCACGAGGGTCTCGGCGACGGTGGCTGGCGACTCCGAACGAGCCTCCTCCTCGATAGCCAATTGCTCTTCCTCAGACGCGAGGATCGACGCATTGTCA
This sequence comes from Phaeosphaeria sp. A1 3.1a, assembly GCA_003501895.1. NCBI lineage: Eukaryota > Fungi > Ascomycota > Dothideomycetes > Pleosporales > Phaeosphaeriaceae > Phaeosphaeria > Phaeosphaeria sp. A1 3.1a. The sequence goes on from QVXC01000298.1 coordinate 19,087, forward strand.
GCCTTAATCTTTGCCGCCTCTTGTGCGATTGCCTCATCCACACGCGCAAGAGCAAGCTTCTCTGACTCTTCATCGCCAACTGCCTTCTTGAAGTCGTCCACCTGGCTGGTGCTGTAGGCACGGTTGACAACAGCGCGCGCAGGCACTGGCTCTGCGACCTCCTCGATAGCAACATTGTTGTCCTTTGCCTCGATTGCAAGCTTGCTCGAGCTCTTGGGGTCCCACTCGATGAGCTTACGGAACTGGAACTGCGACCAGTCCTTGTCTTCACTCGGTTGGTTCTTCTGCCATGCTGTATAGTAGGCCGCTAGACCGGCGTCGACGTGGTCTGGGGTGCTAGCGTTGAGCGCCTTGACGGCAGCAGTTGTAGACGTTGAAGCAAATACATGCTGGTTCTTTAGACCCTTGCGGTAGCGGTCATGTTGGAGGGAGGCAAGAGGGTTGGTTGTCTGGACACCGGCAACAACACTCTGAGCGTAACCGTGGGTGAAGCCTTTCGCAAGACTCTGACGCGCGAGGTGGAAGCTCTTGAAGACCATTTAGGAGACGGAGGAGCCCTTCAGATGGGAAGGGTGAGACTGGAGAGGTCAGTATGGGTGATCGTTACGCGTAATTGGTGGCGGCCAAGACGGAACACAATGCGACACGCGAATGGATGCGCATGCAGCTATGCCATAGATTGAATCATGTCTAGCAAAAGTTGTGGCTAGGCAACAGCAATACCATCCGTGTGCGCGATATCGTCCCGTCGAGCAATGGGTGGGCGGTGGAGGTTGAGGAGGTACGTACGGGTATTCTCAAGGCGCGACAATGCAGGTTCATTTGACGGCAGCCGTCAAACAAACGCGCTTTGGTGGAAGTAGAATGATGCCTTGAGGTGTTGTGATTAGGGAGCTGGGATGAAGTTCGCGTCGTCGACGGAACTCGAGCGGAATGCTAGGCGACGGTATCACAGCACAGAACTGTAGAGCACAAGAAGAAAAGGCACGCTGCAGCCTGAAATTGTATACGTTGGCCTCTGCGGCAAGTCGCTAGCGGATGTCAGAGGGAAGGTTCTCGCAGGCAGCTCGTTCGTCGTCGTCATGAAGGTTCAAGTAGCGCACGCTAACCTGGGCGCGGAATTGCGGATGCGAAAAATTGTCGGGAAGACGACCGCGACTTGTGGCTCAGCTCGCCAAACGGCCCCTAGCCATCCTGGACCAGCCCTCACGGGGACACTGTCTGTGCCTCCGCGCGAATAGGAGAAGACGGCTAGCGGACTGGAGTCGGTGCCGGCGACATTGCGCTCACCGAGAAGGCGAGGCCTCGATGTACGAGATGACTCAGTCTGCGCAGCGAGAAAGAGACGGCCGCACCCCGCGTGGGACTTGCACTGAAGAGGGCATGAGCAGCAGCAGCTGACGACCAGATTCTGTGGCACTGATAATGGTTCGCAGCTTGTCCCGATGCTGTTCTCGATGAAATGAGGCCAAGATCGATCAACAGGGCATGGCCCAGAGATCATCATCAAATGTCGCGCATCCACGTGACAGGAAAGACCATCGCGACTTTTGCTACAATGAGGCTGGGACGGAAATCAAAATTGGTGCTTCGGACAATGTTTGCTAAGAAACTATGCAAAGCGTGCGCGAGATGCCATGCACAAGGGTGCTCTGAGTCGCTGCAGGACCCATTCTGCACTGTTCGCGAGGAACTGCCCTCGAACTTTCGCACAGATCCGTCTTCACTGTCACTTGACCCTGCCAGCGTTCCACACACATCCCTCCCCGAACTAGAACATCCTTACCTCTTCTTACAAATTTGCTCACTTTGCAATCTCGATACATGCCATGGACGCGCCGCTAAAGCCGACCTCCGCCTCTTGTCCGGCGAAGGTCCTGGTTGCGGGCGGGTACCTCGTACTCGACCGAGCCTACACCGGGCTGATATTCAGCTTGGATGCGAGGATCCATACAGTTATTGAACCTTTTCCGAGCAAGACTGGTGTCACTATCAGCGAGATTGTGGTTACGAGCCCGCAATTCACTGAAGCGATTTGGGAGTATGGATACAGATCTCAGGGCGAAGATGCTGGTATCTCCGTCACCCAATTGAGCGTGTAAGTTGAAATGCTCGAGCCAATGGGTATTCCATCCTGACTATTTCATGGTCGCACTCTGTCTACATTGTTTTTTATCGTCCATCGTTCTTTGCTTCTTGCCCATTGCACCTCCTGCCCGATTTGGCAATTCGTCAGTATAGTCGTCCAATCAGACCACTACATTTCCAGCAAATATCTTCTTATGTCGATACGATTCCCGCAAGCACAATCGTTCTGTTCTACGCGTTCTGCTCGCTCATCTAGCACCCCTCATCTGCTTCAGCTCCAATTACGTCACGTCACTGCATGTTCTCAGCCTCAAAAACACCACCACCAAGCTCGGATATCAATGGAAACATGTCTGACTCAAGCACAGAGGCCACGAACAATCCATCTCCGCCTCCAAAAACCCTTTCATCGAAACCGCCCTCACCTATGCCTTGACCTACATCTGGTCCCTCCTCCCCAACCGCATCCTCCCTTCCTCCTCCATCCGTATCCTCGCCGACCAAGCTTACTACTCCAACCCCGGAACCCAGCGTGATGCCTCCCGATTCCTCGACTTCAACGTCAGCCTCAAAGAAGCACACAAGACCGGACTGGGATCCTCCGCTGCTCTGGTAACCAGCTTCACCGCCGCCGTCCTGGGCTTCTACCTACCCAAGGACAAATGGGACATCACCACCGAAGATGGCCTACGAGTCCTACACAACCTCGCGCAAGCATCCCACTCCCACGCCCAAGGAAAAGTAGGCTCAGGATTCGACATCGCCTCCGCCGTCTACGGCTCCTGTCTCTACAAGCGCTTCTCCCCATCCCTCCTCAGCGCCCTGCCCTCCCCCGGTTCCCCAAGCTTCGCCACATCCCTTAAGGCTCTCGTCGAAGGCCCAACCTGGGACACGGAGATCCGCAAAGCCGCCATCAAGATGCCTTCAGGCCTCCGCCTCGTCATGTGCGATGTAGACTGCGGCAGCGAGACGCCCGGCATGGTGAAGCAGGTGCTCAAGTGGCGGGCGGAGAACCAGGCGGAGGCGGATGGGATGTGGGGTACGTTGCAGGAGGGGAACGAGGCGTTGGCTGCGGAGCTTACGCGGTTGGCGATGGAGGGTGGGGAGGGGGGGTATGAGAAGTTGAAGAGCATTATTGGCAAGAATAGGGAGGTGATTAGGCAGATGAGCGTCAAGTCTAACGTACCCGTCGAGCCGCCGCAGCAGACCAAGTTGCTGGATTACTGCTCGGACCTCGAAGGTGTCATTGGTGGCGTGGTCCCTGGCGCTGGCGGGTACGATGCCATCGTGCTGCTGGTGGAGGACAAGGAGCAGGTCATGGACGGCCTGAAGCAGGCACTTGCATCGTACAAGCCTGATGATACGGACGAGGGAGTCAAGATCGGAAAGGTGGGTGTCATTGGCGTGAGGGAGGAGATGGAGGGTGTGAAGTCTGAGAGTCTCGATCTGTACAAAGAGTGGGCTACGAGGTCATAGCGAGTGGGCAAGCAAGACGTGTAGTAACGGTTCTGACTCTTTTTGCTACAGTGTAGTGCGAGACTGTGAGTGAGTTGCTTTGCACTGTTGAACATCGCTTCAGCAGATTGGGATCCTAGAGCTTAGGACTCGTACCATGTGTGTGTGCGTACGAGCAGAAACTACAAGGTTACTCGATGGGCGACAGGTCATTCTGTCCGTTTTAGAGAAGCTCTACAACTAGTCGTAGGACGACAGGATACCCTCCGACGTTTGAGCAAGCCGGTCTGTCAATTCCTGGGCATTCCTGCCTAATTCCTACTTCCCCCATGCTGTGTATGCGCCAGTACGCGATAGCCTTATCGCATGGGTTAAGATTCGACCTCAGTACTATGCACGCACACGCAAAGACCCTGATTGATTGTCTGAACTTTTTGATTCATATTGATCTTGACATGGACGCCATCCCATTTCCGTTAGAAGATCGCCCTGTCCTATCCTGACCTGCTACTTCACCTCCCATCTCCATTCGCCGTGTGGTCTGGGGACTTAAGGGTACATTGGTGAGTCGCTAGCTGGAAAAGCCCCGGCAATGCAATGCTTCGTGAGACAAAGGAAGAAAGAGAACACCCCCGCTGAAGCACACCTATGCCTTGACGGCGTACTTTCGCTGAGGGAAGTGTGTCTGCCTCTTCTTCTGCTTCTCGGTGATGAGGTTGGACTCGTGCTTGGAGAGTCTTCGGCGGATGGCGCGGGTCTGCTTGGGGCGGAGGTCTAGAGGAGTGTACCTGCGGTTGGTTAGAAATTGCATCTCAATCTCAATTTCCTGGCCTGCACGCACTTCTTGCCCTTGTAGAACAACCTAAGCTGGGCGCGCTGGTTGGCGTTGATGACGGTCAGGACCTTGGCGATACCCTTGCGGACATCATGAATGCGGGTGAGCTTGGTGTTGGAGCCGCCGGCGACCTTAGCAGTCCTGAGCTGGATCAACTCGCTGCAATTCGTCAGCATGCCGTTCCTTCTTTCTCTTTCTCCTGCGCAACCTACGTCTTGAGGTCCGTGAGCTGGCTCGCGAGGTCCTCCTTGGACTTGTTCCACAGCTGGGCGGTCTTCTGCATCGGTTGTGAGTATTCAATCGGGTGGAGCGAGCGGTGCGAGCGAAGGTAGACGTACGACTTTAGGCTGAGACTATAGTAGTATGTTAGCAAACATTTTTCAATGTGATATCGCAGCTCGAGAGGACTTCGCAGCGGCATGGCAGCACTAGCAGAGGGTTGCAAATATCCAACCCCTCCTCCATGCGCAAATGCCAGCCTGCGCGACCGCGAATCCCTCCCGGCGTGACCGTAATTGAGAGCGTCGACGTACCATCTTGACTGTGTGTTAGTATGACCGGGTGGTGGATAGGGTCTCGCGTGTCGTCTACAATGAACTTTCTGGTCGTGTCGAAATCGAAGTGTGTGTCGGTCGGCGCTCGGCGGTTCGCTTCCGGGTTTAGGCTTGGCGCGTCTTGGCACGGGCCGTGACGCAGGCACGCAGGGCAGCGGCGCATCGTGCCAGAACATCAGAAGCACATTGTTGCTGCCTCCGTTTTTCGCACACCATTCTTCCAGCATGTCGTCGACGGGCGGCGGATGGGCGCAACTGCGCCAGCAAGCACGTACGCTAGAACAACAAGTCAGTGCCGCCGACACCTTCCAGCGGACTTAACGGTATTGTTGGTGCATGCTAACGAGGGAGGGCAGACAGAGACACTGTTCCACACATATTCGCAGTTTGGTTCGACGCCAAATATCCCCGCAAAGCCGTCAGAAGAAGAGCTACGAGTAGAGACACGGCTTAATGAGGTCCTCGAACAGGTACAACTTTGTGGTCGCCCGCCTGGCATGATTGCCCGTTGACATGGTCAATAGAGAGATGGTCTCGTTGGCCAGCTATCACGACTCCTCGACTCCGAATCAGCACATTCTTCCTCCGCCGTAAAGCAGAACAACCTTGCACGACACCGCGAGGTCCTCTCCGAGCATCGTCGCGAACTTGCCCGACTAAAGTCGACCCTAACCGATGCGCGCAACCGGGCGAACCTTATGTCCAATGTACGATCCGACATCGACGCATACCGGTCCACGAACCCCGGTCAGGCAGAGGCGGATTACATGCTTGACGAGAGACGGCGCATCGACAACTCGCACAATGTAGCCGACTCGGTGCTTAGCCAGGCGTATGCCGTGCAAGAGAACTTCAGCGTGCAACGAGAGACACTGGCAAACATCAACAGGAGGATAGTGGGTGCAGCGAGTCAAGTACCGGGCATCAACAGCCTGATGGGCCGCATTGGATCTAAGAAGAGGAGGGACGGCATCATACTCGCAAGCTTCATCGCTTTCTGCTTCCTGATGCTAATGTGGTTTCGATAAGCCTCACGTCGTATTAGCATTATTTCCCTAGCATGGGCTTTGTTATTGGTCGCATTTATTGAAAGGCGTTAGCGGTAGGATATCCTCATGATTGTCATTCTGCGTATGGCGTCTCGGCCGGGGTATACAATAGTGTACAAGTGTTATATCTACAATTACGTGGACTGAGTCCTCAATTGGCTTCCGAGACCAACTTTGCGACGCCTCGATTCAAGTCGTCCATCTCGCTTCCCTCTGCATTACCGCTTCCTGCCCACCTGATCTTACAGTCTTGATCGACGATATACACATATCCGACTCTTCCATTCAGCAGACCAATGGTCTCTCGGAGCTTTTCGTTGACATCTTTCTTGACCAAGAAGTATTTCTCCCAGTCCTCTTTTGGTCTCTGCGAGCGCAGCCGCCAGGAGAACATGGAAACAATCCACGCCTTTACTTTGTTCTCCTCGATGTTGACATCCACCATTTGCACAACGTGCGGGCTCTGTTCCAGTAATTGATGTAGCGCTGGGTTGGCCTTCTCGCCAGTAAATGTCTGCGCTTGTGCCTCTCCCCACTGGCTGCTGTATACGTTGACAACACTGATCTTGCCCTTCAAAACATCGGTCGTGTCTGCACTCTTCTTCGCCAGCGAGTCGCCATGAAAGTTCGGGAAGTACATGGCAGCCTGCTTCTTGAAGATGCGTGAGTTGGCCATGAATGTCTTGCCCGACCTATATTTCCGGATGTTCTTGAAGTCACGAAAGTAATTCGTTCCCCATTGTTCCACGAGATCCTCGCGCTTCGCAAGATTTCGTTGCCGGAATGTCATTCCAGAATAGTCCTTCTTCTTTTTCACGGTGCCTGTATTCTCGCCTGGCTGTGGTGGATCACGGAATCCAATCGGTCGGCCCAATGGCTTTGGTATAAACACATCTTCATCTTGAGGCTCGGGAGTCTCTGTTGGCTGTGTAGGCTTCGGATCTGGTAAAGGACGGTACAAGCATCGAGCTGAGGTAAAGCTTCGAATCGATATTCGTTTTACGAGTGGGCGGTGATGTGATTTTGGTTCGCGACGAATGAAAGCTGATGAGACATCAACGAGTGCGCGCCGTATTGGGACGGCTATCCTAGGCTGCAGCATTGTGTGGTGTTGTGGTGACTTCACTTTCAAAAAGTTGGCAGTGCATCGGTGTAGATATGAGCTGGCAAGCTAGTGCGAATGCGGACTAAGTAGGTGCAGCTTTCACGTGCTTTCGCGTCATGCGACTACTTTGCACGCGCTGCTGCCTCCACGACGTGACACACAACTCGAACACTCGTGTTGCTTACCGGAGCATATTGGAACCTAAATAGAGCTTACGGCAGTATAAATGGACACCAGACAGCCCTCGATTGGTCACATCTACTTACTTTGGCCCATTGAACCAGCTTGAACAGGGCACTATCACATCTCTCCGACGAGCAGATTTTGGAACATCGAGTTGACCATCATATCTACGACCAACTTACATACCATACACGAGCATCAGTCATCAAATTTGGCGACCATGACCAGTGACGACCTTGCCGCCAAAGAGGCGTTTTTCGAGGAGCAGGCACTCTTGGATCTTTCAGACAATGAGAGAGACTTCGACGCTGCGGCCTCTGATAGGATGGAACGAGCTTTGGCCGACTCGAAAGCTATGCCCCCTCCTACTCTGCAGAAACAGAGGAGCAGTTTTCTGGGTCCTACCCCCAAGGAGCGACAGGCTGCCTTTGAAGCGCATTCTACAAAACAGCGTGCTGGAGCAAGAGAATCCGGCATTAGTTTGGCTCGATCTTCCACTGCTCCAGAGACCGAGCTTACTAGGAGTTTCCCGGTTACGAAGTCTCGTGGAACCGATCTGTCGAGATCTGAGAGCGGCAACAAGCTCAAAAGAGTGACTTCTCTTCCGAACCTAGGAGACATCGATCAGACTCCGTTCTACCAGCGAGTGGGTGCAATTCCTCGAGAGCTGAGAAGTGGCAAGAATGTGAAGCCTGCGAACAACATCAAGCTTGAGCCGGAGCACAAGCAGTTGTTCAAAGGTAAAATCATTTACTTCTATCCTAATGATGATGTCAGCATGGTACGACGTACGCGTATACACAAAGTGATTCAGTTCGGAGCTGCGTGGGTCAATCGATGGAGAGACGACATCACTCATGTCGTGCTTGATGATGCCAGTCATACATACGGCCAGCTTTTGCGACATCTCAACAAACCTGGTCTACCTGTAAGTTGCCAAGAATGCAATTGGCTATCAAATTAATGTATGATCAGAGGCGAATTATCCTCGTGAAGTTTGATCCATATGTCCCACAATGCATCGAGTTTGGTTCCTTGCTGGACCATACAGCACAACGCTTCGCCGTCAGTGGGGCTGCTACGCAGATTCAGCCCGGTCAGCCAGCAGATTCTTCACAGTCATCTGGACCCTCTCAGACTTCTCTGAAGATCAAGCCCTCCAAACGACAAGTTACCGCCCAGGGGTCCCAAGAAACAGATTCAGTACCAACAGAAGAGAGTGTACCACCACAACGTTCAGAAGTGGATCCACCCGCGAGTTCATCAGAGGAAGGTATTGTGAAAGACAGCTTTGTGATGCCCTCCTCAGATGCTGAGCAACATACTGAAGTACCAGCTTTACCAGATCGCTTCAATGATGCATTATCACAAGCTATCAAAGAGACTATGGCGATTGCTCATCTACCTCTGGACGACGAAGACGCCGAATCACCCCCTCCGACTCCTGTGGAGGACGATGACGGAGGCACTGATGAGGAGGAAGCTGAGCCTGCTACAAAGTCGAGACAGAAATTTAGCTTCGTTTCCAAGGCGTCTGCGCTCAGAGACAAAGGCTTGAACATGAACACATACCAATGTATGGATCCAAGCAATAATGGCTACTCTGCAAATAATCCGAATGCGCGCACTATACAAATCTTGGATGAGATGTGCAAACACTACGATCAGATGCAGGACACATGGAGGACACTGGCATACCGTAAAGGTATCGCTACGCTGAAGAAGCAGTCCACGAAGATTACCACCTCGAAACAAGCCGTTGCTCTCCCTTTCATCGGCCAGCGACTTGCCGACAAGATCGAGGAGATAGTAGCCACAGACCGTCTCCGCAAGCTCGACAACACTCGCGACGACCCATTAGATTCTGTTCTCCGACTATTTCTAGGAGTCTACGGAGCCGGTCTCGTCCAAGCAAATAGATGGATTCAAGCAGGCTACCGTACGCTCGACGACCTACGCGAGAAAGCCAGCCTGACCGAGAACCACAAAGTCGGGCTCGACCACTACAACGACTTCAACTCTCGCATCCCCCGCGCCGAAGTCGAAGCGCACGGCGCCATCGTCAAAGCCGCATTGAAGAAGATCGACCCCAAATACGAAACAACAGTAATGGGCAGCTACCGCCGTGGCGCCAAAGACTCAGGCGATATCGACATGATAATAACATGTCCCGGTGCCTCTCTCTCCGCTCTCCGCACCGTCGTCTTCGACTCCCTCGTTCCGCAGCTCTTCGCATCCGGGTTCCTCAAAGCCTCGCTCGCAACCGCACGCTCCTGCGACTCCACAGGCTCAAAGTGGCATGGTGCATCGTGCCTCCCTAGCTCCAAAGTATGGCGCCGCATGGACTTCCTCCTTGTCCTAGAACAGGAGATGGGCGCTGCGCTGATTTACTTCACGGGGAACGATATCTTCAATAGAAGTATTAGGCTGTTGGCGAGGAAGAAGAATATGAGATTGAACCAGAAGGGGCTGTACAAGGATGTGAAGAGGGGACTTCGAGGCGAGAAGCTGAATGAGGGGACCTTAGTAGAGGGGAGGAGCGAGAGGCGGATATTTGAGGTGCTTGGTGTGCCTTGGAGGGAGCCTCATGAAAGGATTTGCTGAATTTTGGTAAGAGAAGATGATGGGTTGAGAGGTGAATGATTATGGGGAGAAGGACTGGTAAAGAGGCACGCTGGACAGTAGATGGGCTAGTGGTCTTGAACTAACGGCTATTGATTACAAGTCTAAGACGTCTATAGGGGTATACTTAAAACAGAGAACAACGATCATGAAACTCTCATCATATCACCACATCAATCATCCTTCAGACTCAAACTTGTCTCCCACCAACATGTGCCCGCTCCGGCTCCGCCACCTTGCTACCCTCTTCCTCGTCCCCAATCTTTCCCCTCCCCACCTCCTGCCCATGCCCATGATTAACTTCCAAATCCTGCTTTTGCGCGCCCAGACTGCCAGAAACCAGCGCAGCCACATATACTCCATACATGACCTTACCCTTCTCTTCCGCGCGCGCAGGTTCATCGTCCTTGGCTTTCACCGCCGCTTTCCCAATCCACACATTCCCCAACACCGCCGAAGCCAAGATCGAGAGTCCCACGAACGGCAGCACCGCTACAAGAGCCCACATGACTGCCCTTGCCGCGGCGTTCTGGACATCGTTCTTCGCCGCTGCCGGGAGGTTGGCTAGGACATCGAGACTCGGTACGCCAGAGGGGATGCTGAGGTCTCTATTCTGTGCGGCGATGGAGACCAGGCTGGTGGATAGTTTGTTCGAGAAGACAGCGCCCATCATCGAGATCCCTATCGTCTCGCCCAGGGGCAACATGAAGCTCAATAGGCTCTGGATGCTTGGGATCCGCGTACTCCATATCCCCGCCGCGTGCAGGACGACGGGCATGAAGCGCAATCCCGTGCCCGCGCCCGCTACGGCCAGGAAGGCCTTGACCATGGTCTGGTTGCGGATCGAGATGGAGTATGTGAGGAGCGCGAGGCCGACGCCTTCGACGATGGAGCCCCAGAGTAAAGGGAAGAACGTCTGCCGCGGCCATCGGTTGCACAGGAACATGGCGGAGTAGACGCCCACGCCGAGGCCGGGGGTGTAGTAGAGGAGCTGGACGCCGGCTTGGGAGGGGGAGTAGCCCTCGGCGAGTTGCCAGTAGTAGGAAATGAAGTAGAAGGCTGAGACGAGGGAGATTCCCGCGGAGAAGTTGATGATCATCAGGAGGGAGGTGTCTTTTTTGCGGAAAACCGTGGAGGGGATCATGGGGACTTGGTTGGGGAAGATTCGTGCGACGAGGCGGCCTGGGCCGAGGAGGTATTCGTATACGAAGAAGACGATGCATAGGATGCCGCCGAGGATGAAACATGCGTAGATGGTGGGGGAGTTCCAGGCATAGGATGTGCCGCCCCATTGGATGGCGAGGATCACGGATCCGACGCCAAGAATGAAAGTTACCAGCCCAGGCCAGTCGATGATGCGGAGGCCGCTGATGTAGCCTAGACGACGGGATTCGCCCGCGGGAGCAGTAGCGCGGCCGTGTACGAGCTCTTTGCGCATGAGGAGGAAGATGAGGACGATTGCGAGGACGGACACGCCAACGGGGAGGACGAAGATGTAGCGCCAGCCTCCGTCGGCGATGTAGCCTCCAATTACTGGGCCGATTGCGTAGCTGGAGTTTGAAATCAGTATTATTGTCCCAACACGAGGATCACGAAATGATGGCTTTACACACCTTACACCACTGATGATGGAGAGAACAGAATTGCTCCTTGCGTTCTCTGCAAGTGTAGCACCATCAGAAAGAATGATTCGGCTCAAGCTCATGATACCTGCAGCACCGAGACCTTGGAGTGCTCGTCCGAGCAATAACATGCCCCATGATTGAGCAGCAGCGCAGAGCACGCTGCCAACCAGGATCCAAAACATCTCGAATTGGAGGGCGAAATGTCGACCATAGATGTCAGCGAGTTGTCCTGAGGCTGGCACAAATGTTGTGAAGGTCAACGTATATGCGGCGACAATCCAATTGAAGCTGCCTGTGAGACGGTCTGAATGGTTGAGTAAGCATGAGCGGACTTCGAATCAAGATTAACATACCGAAATGCGAAGAGATGAGCGGGATTGCAGGTGCCACAATAGTAACGTCAAGGCTGGCAAGGAAGTTTGGTAAAGCCAATCCGATCATCAACTTCAACTGTCGAATATTTCGTTTCCGGCGTTCCTCCTTTTGCAGCGCCACCTCATCGGCGTTGAGCGACTTGTGGTTATTCGAGCCATGTTGATATTGGCTACTCTGTTGCATCTCATATTGTTCTTGACCGAATGTGGTTTCGGGCACAAGATGTGAGTGGTCGGAGGTAGGTAATTCTTCTCTAGCTTTGCGTTCCCTGATCTTCCTTCGAACGAACTTGAAGAGCATATAAGCCATGGTTGGAACTCGATAAGATGAAGGGAAAGAGTGGTCAAAATTCTTGTCAAGATGTCTCCAGTGGGAAGTTTGGAAAGTGTGTAAGATTATTTAGTAGAGTAGCATGGCTCAGGTGGAGGCATCCTGCCTTATATCTCTTCTTTGTTTGCAGTTGCGCACAGCTGTCCCAAACAGGACCGGCTGGTCCCGTCAAGCATTGTGGCATTGACACGCCCAACTGGGACTCAGCAGACGAGTCACCATCTCGACCAATGCGAATAGCTTGCACGTCTGACATGTTGGCCTGACAGAGCGACCGTACTTTGGTTGATGTGCTCACAGACTGAGCCACTCGCAACTATGCTGCTTTGGGTCAGCTGTGCGGACCAATCGCATCGCGAGCTGACGACCCACCTCGAATTCGAGCAGATTGACGACGTTTGGCTAGACTGCAAGAGGTAGTCTTGCGATGTCAATGCGACTGAATGCAGGGTCCATTTTGCAGAATGCTCGATCTTCTTGACGGGTGAGATAACTATTATTGTAATCATGCTCTAAGTTGTCTACGGAAGCAACCGTGTTCAAGGTTGGACACTCTGTCCTTTGTTGCAGGTCGCCCTTCAGCAGTCAGCCTTACGCCTAAGCGCGGACAAACGTTTGTGGGGTTTCTCATGATCGTCCGTATTTTCGAAGCACGAAATGACGCATTTGCGCATATAGAACGAGCCTCGCCAAGCTCACTTAGGCGGGGTGCCGTGGAAGGAAGAGTGGCTGAATGAGCTGCCTGATGGCCATGGCATCTACGTACGGAGCAGTCTGACCATGACGAACCGGTGGAGTAGGCTTGGTAGATGCAATGTCTAGCAGTTATATATACTATGCTTGAGCACATGCAAAGAACTTGTGTTCGAGGTCCTTCGTGGTCAACGCAGGCTTGTGCCGGGTGACGCTGAGAGGATATTTATTCAAAATCTGATAATCACCGTGCATGACCAGCACATGGAGTAAAAATGTTACCCAAAAGAAAAGTGAAGTGTGAGATGCTGCCGAGTCGGATGGGACGATGACATTGGTGCCGAGCTTCCCTACTGGTGACGCAACTTCCACGCGAGCTTACCCTCGAGTTTCCGCCCGTCTAATCTTCAAAGCAACAACACACCAACGCCATGAAGCCGTATATTGCAGTACCAGCAATAGCTGCACTCGTCTATCGTGCTTGGTCGCGCAAATCGTTGACGACCGTGGGCATCCTGACCGCCTTTGCGACTGCGATCGTCCACGCGATACATCCATGGAGCGTCTTCTTTGCGTTGCTAGCGGTCTTTTTTCTCGCTGGCAATGCTGCCACCAAGGTACGTTTTTCATGTAAATTCTTACATAAAGGCTAATTCAAATACAGGTCAAACATGATGTCAAGGCGAAATTGACACAATCTGCGAGCGGTGCATCAGGCGGGGAGGGTTCGCGGAACCACATCCAAGTCCTCGCAAACTCCGGGGTCGCATCAGTCCTCATACTTCTACATTACTGGCATTTGAGGGATTCGGGACGATACCACTATAGCCGTCATCTATGCTGGGAACACCGAGGCGATGTGTTGGTGGTCGGCATTGTCGCGTGCGTTCAGTTCCAACATCTACTACTACAGTTTGCTGACATCTAGCAGTAATTATGCGGCTGTTGCTGCCGACACTTTCTCCTCTGAACTCGGCATTCTTTCGAAGTCGAAGCCACGCCTCATAACCGCTCCGTGGCGCGTGGTTCCTCCCGGCACGAATGGTGGTGTGACAGCCGCTGGTCTCGGTGCCGGATTGCTCGGATCGTTCATTCTCTCGGCCACTTCGACACTTATCGTGCCCTTCTGCAGAAATTGGGAGTTCTCCGACAAAATCACATATACCTTGGCGATGACAGCTGCTGGTTTCAGTGGAACCTTGTTGGACTCACTGCTTGGCGCTCTCTTCCAAGCCAGCGTTGTGGATGTGCATTCAGGGCGAGTGGTGGAAGGCGAGGGCGGCAGGAAAGTTCTCGTACACAGTCAACCGTGGGACGATAAGAAGACAAGTGACAAGGCGAGTGGAAAGGCAGGTGGTGCGAAGACGACTGGAGCAAGCGTGGGAGGATCCATGCAAGCCACACGCACCATGCAGAAAGCTGGAGCTTCCGGGAATGCAGTCTCAGATAGCCAGCACGAGAGCCGAAGGATTGAGGTCGGCAGTGATGTGCTCGACAACAACGCTGTCAACATTCTGATGGCAGCTATGGTCAGCGTTGGTGCGATGGTGGCCGCTTGTTTGGTCTGGGAGCAGCCTCTTTCAAGCATCGTACCCATATCGTCTTAGATATCTAGATGTCTCAGAGACAGTATATCTAAATAAATATACATGCATTGTTGCATCCAACTATCTTGAACACGGTGATTGCGGAGTTCAGAGCCAAGCCGCTAGCGGTGCGTCACTACCGCCGCCTGGAGCTCACAGCTCTACCTCAACTACTGTTTGCGAATCGGAAGAACAGCTACAAACACATCCAGTTCTACAGCCTGCCAAACCACATCTGCGATTTCTGCAGTGTCCGTGTCCAAATTCCACCTCACGCCCACCGAGATATTGCTGGACGCCTCCACTTTGACAAACCTCCACCAGCATCATGGTCAGTATATCCATACAGGCTGTGTATGTACATGGCTCTAACATGCCTTGTAGTCTCTCCGCATTGTCCCCCAGAAAGCCCACGCCTCGCAGACACAGCTCGAGACCTCTGCACCATCTGCGCCTGGTGTGCACGACACACTCCGCTCTCGCCTCGGCCAAACTTCCGTAGTATCCACAGGACCATCGTCGAACAAGCCGGTAGCGCTCCAGTCAGCTCACCCGCTCGAAGCCCGCCTCGTGCAATGGCGTGAGACCCAAGATCGTGTCAAGATGGAGATGCTGAGGCGACAGTTTGGCATCGCCGAGCCAGTGCGACGGGGTATGGAGCTCAAGATCACCGAGGCTGGCGAGTGGCGGCCGGCTGCGCTGGGCCGCTCAAGCGGAGTGCACAAGGACATTCTGGAGGGTCGAGATACCGAAATTGGCTGGGAGGATGTCTTCACAGGTGAGTTCTGCTATGGTGTCCCCACGGCAATATATCGGGAAGCAGCACAGTACGGTTGACTAATCTTGTTATTGCAGGCAACGAGCTCCGCGAGGTTCCCGACTTCCACACCGAGATCGAGGCGAAGATGAAGATGAACTGGTAAAGGTCGGCGAAGTGAGATGGTGAATGAACGGAGGCAGCTCTGGTTGAACCGACCTCAGCAAACGTGAGTGTCACGTCAAAAGCTGGAAATGTGTGACAGGTCCCTCAGGGCTCTTCAGCATGCATGGCGTTGGGTTAGAAGCCAAGATATACGAAATGCAATCACGAATGACCATGACTTCGGCTCAATAACGTTGTCTCCCCCAGACCAAGGTATTATCATTGATCGCTAAAAGTGCACAAGCACGTTTGGGACAGCCCTTGGGCATGTCGAGTGGTCGACGGTTCAATTTTGGTTGCGGCAGCCCACGTGCCCACTGCAAGGACTCCAAGGACAGCACCGTGAGCGCAACTGATGCGACTGTCACATTGTGGCATTCCTCGCTTTTGGTCTAGTTGATAAGCGCGGATTGCACACTAATGATAAAGCTAGAGGAATAACCTGTCATCGATGTGCGGCGCACTCGGCCATCCTCTTTCTTTCCAGCAAACGTCGGTCCACGCCTCCAATGGTCTGGCCAGCTGGGCAGCCCTGCCCAGACGCATGCAACGCATGTTGTGCACCACACCACTTATCGTCTAGGGAGCATGCAGGGGCACGCTACGGGCCACCAAAACCGGGCGCGGTCTGCGGCATAAATGATTAACAGCCGACCAGCTTACACCGCGGGATGATTGCGGAGAGGAGGCGCTCGCAGGACTCATGGGGGGCTCCAGCCGCAGAGGCGCAACGTCGCAATGGCTCTGGCTACAAGAGTGTCCTCCGCGATGGGCCGTTTGGACGGCGACCGATTGCGTGGTTTTGGTGGAGCCCAGCGGATCGCTCTTGCCGCGTTTGCGAGTTGCGGAGAAGCCACTGCTTGTCCTGGTCCGTCGTGGTCGTGCACGGAGCCCCTACCGTCTTCCGCCTATCCCATCCATGATCAATTGCTGAGACATTCACTCACTTGCACCTCACCACCGCGTCCCTGCTCCGCAACACCGCGCAGCGTCTTCGTCCCGCGCCCCATAATCTGCGACCCGAGACATCGCGTGCTGTTCCTTCGCTGCACTTATCGCTCCCGTCATTGCTATCGCCGCTCACGTCGCAGAAGAAACCACCGCCGGCCGCCATGGCTTCCGCGGGCGCAAACCAGCCGTCAACACCAGCGCAGAGCAGTCCGCAGCAGGCGGCGCAAGGAGTGCGCAGCGAGAACACCCAGGATGAGCTATCGTCGAGTCCCGTCGAGATGAGGACGCTGCCGCCATCCGGCGCTGCATCAGATGCTGCAAACACCACCGCGCAAGCACCAGAGACCACGACCACGACCACTACCAGCCCGCCCGAAATTGTCGTGCCACATACCTCCGAAACGATCCCAGCGCAAGACTCACAAGCTGCTGCTCAGACCTCGACGAAAGCCACTCCGCCTACCAACCTGACCCGCGCAGAGACCGAAGCCATTGGCCCTTCAACAGACACGCCCGCAGCCGTCCCCGACAGCTCAAATGGCCCGGTAGTAGTAATAATGCTCCTCCTACCGTCTACGGGCGCCAGACATCCCTACAAGATAGACGAGCGCTATCTCAAGAAGCGCGAGGTCAATCCCGAAGACATGGACCCTTACAACATCACTGTTTACACCCTCAAGCAGCTTATCTGGCGAGACTGGCGAGATGGTACGTTTAGCACATGATTGCATGACTTCAACTACGATGTCATCACATTCCCTCATCTTTGCCTTCTTGGGCAACGACTTCCCTGCACAGCCACACATACATCTACACGGTCACGGCTAACTCGGCTTGGCGCAGAATGGGAGCCTCGGCCAACATCACCGACCTCGATACGGTTAATACACTTCGGCCGCATGCTGGAAGATACTTCGCCACTGAAGGGTATGTTGTTCGATCCCGGAGCCCTCTTAGTGCTGTCTGCGATCGGTTATCGTCGCAACATGTGCTGGACGGCTCTTTATTCGGAATGTTGCTAACAACGATTAGATTGTCGCTTCCAGAAAGATACTCCAAATGTTGTTCACATGACTGTTAAGCCGCAGGAGGTGGTTGACGAGGAAGACGCAAAAGGTGGCAAAGGAGCAAACCGGAGAGATGGAGAGGACGAGCCAACAGCTGGCTGTCGTTGCGTCATATTGTAAATGCTGAGCCAGGGCGTGCTAGTTACCTTTACTGAAGGGTCTGGCTGTTTCCTGTGCGTCACAACTCTGGGCAGCACCGCAAATGTGACGAGAAAGGTGCTCTCGAGTAAGCAAGAGCTTGGACGGTACAACTCCGCGATTTTGTCCTCCAGGATGGCATATGGCGCTTCAACCCGATCCGCACGATACGCCTTCAAGCACAATCTGCGACCTGCGCCGCTGATTGTCTCAAGGGAACGAATTGCGCTCCTAGCTTCGGCGTTGGGATGCATTGGGTGCGAGGGGTTTTCATTCAGCTACCTCTCTATTGTTCCGTTCTGTGCATACGGTGTTAGCGTTTAGGCCTCGTTCTTGATGCATGGTGGAATTCTTTCATCTTTCTCATTCCTTCTCTGTATAAGTACGCAGACATCCACGGCGTTGCATACATTGTCGAGCTAGTAGGGTCTTGGACATAGATAATCACACCATACAGTGGTGTTTATTTTGTTGTAATTTCAAAAGTACTTTCAACATTGATTCTCAAAGATCTATTTGTCCCGTTTGTAGAGCATTCCAAAGTTGTACTGTCTCGTGCTCAGCGTATACTTTGAGGAACTGGAGCTAGGACCCTTGCATGCCGTCATTGCGCGACAGCTGCGGGCACATTCGACGCGCATTGAGCTCCCCTCAGCATCACACCAGACCCCAAACACGAAGGAGGCTTGCGACACGAGCTCAACCTCCCAATTAAAGCCATCATGGTGTTGCAAGACGTGCAGGATTCCGCGCCCGAAGGCTTCAACGACAATCCACCTCCCGATCAAAACGACAACCCATCCTCACCCTACGGTCCACGATTCGATCCAACCAGCCTACCGCAACCGCTACCCGTCATAGGCGCTTTCATGGGCTTCTCGGCAACCGCAGTGCGCTACAAGACAGAGACCACACTCAAGTTTGCGGAACGCAAGTTGGGTCGCAACCTGAACCCAGCGGAGTCGCAGGCCCTCGCCTTCCACATCTATCAGTTGGAGCAGACCAAGAGCTATTTTGCAGCTACGGGGGCTGGTGCCGGCGCATATCGGGCATATAGTACCATGGCGACAAATCGCTATCCTTTCTATCAGCCAAAAGCCGAGTCCATAGATCCGAACAAGTTTGGCCCCTTCAAAGGGCCCATGGCTTCAACGGCAAGACACGCTTGGCGCTTCTCTTTGTACCTTCTTATAGCAGGTCAAATGGGTAGCATTATTGGTCAGATGATTGCACAGCCATTGGCCGCAGTCAATACATCCAAGGACCCCAAGCTCGAGCAATTCGGCAACGAGCTCAGGGCAGCTTCCGCTACCGCCGAGAAGAAGACAGCGGAGCAGGGACGCGAAATTCAGGACAGGCGGAGAGAATTCGAGAGACAGACACGTGAACGCGGTGGCATGGGTCCAGCGCCGCAAGCTAGTTGGGGCAGGCAACCACCCGCGCAAGCAAACGACGACGACTCGAGTCCAACGGCCGGAAACGAAGCTTGGGGATCGCAGCCATCTTCCGCCGGATCTTGGGACAGTTTCTCGTCGGGACAGTCATCACAGCAGCAGCCGCCACCTCGCCAGGCTCCGCCTACGTCTTCGTCACCGTTCGACGATGATGACGCTTCGCCCACTGGTGGTCTCTTCCAGGAAGAGGTCAACAGCTCACCATCGCAACAGCAAGCCCGCCCAGGTGAGTCGACCTGGGATCGCCTACGTCGAGGAGGGGCACCCCCACCAGTTGAAAGGCCTCCACAGCAGTCACGTCGCGCTGAGCCTGAGCGAAGAGAGCAAAGGGAAGGATCTACAGTTGGCGAATCTTTTACCTTTGTAGAGGGTGATGAAGAGCGTAGAAGAGAGAGGGACAGGGCGCAGCGAGAGTTTGATGAGAGTATTGAGCGCGAGAGGCAGGGCAGAGATTTTACCAGTGATGAAGGAAAGAGGTGGTAAGATGCGGCATATCCCAAAAAATCCATCACGCTATGTAACAATGTATCATTATTATTGTATGCACGGCTGGCTCAGAATGCGTTCCTTTGGGTGATGTTCCTGGCACCACCGGATCTGAGTGGCAGTAAGTTAAAATGAGAATGGCACACGACCCTTGATATCCACTAAAACAATTATCAGACTCGCTACCAGATTTCAGAGTGACTCAATGTGATAAGATAAGTCAAAATTTATCGCAATCATACATTGCTCCGTGGTAACGTCGCGACTAACCAGCTAGCTACCATCAATTCTACGCTCGACTAGCATGCGAATTTTAAAAATTCCTCTTTCGCATACATATACATATGCGCTACGCCCATGTCAAAGTACACCGTACAGAATCTCAAGTTTTGTGAAAGAAACAAGTTCAAGTATTTCAGCGAGCCCGCTTACGGACACTTTCACTTTCACCTTCATCGTCAACCAGGGTTCTGACCTGTGAGACCCACTCACCCACGACGAGCCGCAGCAGCGACCACGCAACCACCACACCTCGGAATATCAATACTCTCAACTTACTCCTGCTGAGCGCAAAAGTTTCCTTGGAATAAGTTCTCGCACAAGAGCACTCACCACACCTCCTATCACGAGTGAGACAGGAGTTCCGACTTACAGGATCGTGCGATAGGATTTTAATTCCTCACGGTACACCAACAGAAAGTTCCTAGCACCACACCTCAGACTACCACTATTCTCGACATACCCTTGCCCGAATGCGAAAGTTCCCTAACACCAACTTCTCGCACAACAGCAACCGCCACACCTACTGCCACGAGTAAGACAGGACTTCAGATTTGCACGGTCGTACTCTAGGATTCTACACTCACATCAACAGAAGAATCCCACCACTACCCACCATGGACCAAATCACCCTCCCACTTCATCTCATGACCGACACTCTCCGAGCGGCCATTGATCTGGGCTTCGAGGCGCCTACGTATCTCGTCAATCAAGCGATCAAGATTGGCCACATGCAGATGGAGCAATCCCACATCGACATGCTACGCAACGAGTTCTCTCTCCCAGAGGAGATTGAGGCGCTCACAAGGTATTTTTCGGAACAGAATTACGCTGCGTTTACTTGGGCGAGGCCCCTTGAGGGGGCGGTCGAGATGTCTGTCGGGAACCAGAACCAGAACCAGGCGGCAATAACTGACCCATCAGTCCAAGATGGGCTGATCGGGGACGAATTCCTCAACATTCTCGCAGATTCAACGGAATCAGATCATACCCAGTGCTGCCCACTCCAATCGCAGGGCCTGCACGCTTACCCTTGCCCGAACTACCACTGGAGCAATGCGCATGAAAACACTTTTTGGGGCACGCAGGCAGCGGCATTTGGGTTGCCGAATGATGGGTGGGATACTGCGAACCAGGATCTGGAGATGGACTGGCTTAAGGGCGTTCTTGTTCCTCAAGGACCTGTGATTGAACTCAATGCTACGTCTTCTGAGCGTCGCCCGGTGTTTAAGGCTGGATCGTCGAAGAGAGCTGCGGCTCGAGGGTCGACGAATACCAATGGAGAATCAATGGACGGCGTCATCTCCTCAGAGGCTCCATCCCGCTCTCGCAAACCACGCCACAGCCGACCATCATCCCAGGAACCCTCGGTCCCTCCAAAGGAAGATCCTCATTGCTGCAATCGCAAGTCCAGTGCTCCCCATGAACCCTATTGCGTCAACCGCCACGAACGAATTCCATTCTGGAATAACCCTTTGCCCACATCGCTGATCCCTAAATTCGAACTCTTCACTAAACTCCCTCACGAGCTTCGTACCACCATCTACGAGCTCGCTTTGTCCAACGACGCGACTATCGCCCCCCAGCTCTGCGACAAAGCACCCAACGGCCGCGTCCAATTCCACGATGCGCGCCAGCATAGTCGCCAAAACCCAAACCACATCGCCATCGCACGCTTACTCGGCGTGACGCGCGTATCAAAGCAGATCCGCGCCGAGTCGTTGCCCTGCTTCTACTCCGCCAACACATTCTCCATCACATCCGACACACCCACCTACTTCGGCTACCTAGAGTATCTCAGGCGCTTCAACCTCATCCGCCGCGTCGAGCTCCACATCCCTAAATTCGACGCACGATTTGCGCCCCAGATCCTCGCCCAGATGAAGACGTACATGTCCAACGTCAAGAAATACGAGGCGAAACATCCCTTCCCCCGGCCCATTGGGAGTGCCGAGCGCAAAGGCAAGACGCGCGCAACCAGCCCCCTCCCTCCCCAAGGCCCCTACCAATACTTCGTCAAACACCCGCGCTACATCATGGGCGGCATGAAAGACATGGGTATGCTTATCATCGCTGACATGTTAGCCTCCCGTACTTCCCCCTCTGCGTTTCCTACCCCATTACCATTATCCTCTTCTTCTTCGTCGTCAGAGACGAATTCGAAGACAACATTCCACCTCATCCTCCCCGCCCCAACATCCTCCCTCTTCACCGCCCACCCCACACTCACATGGTTCGGCTCCGTCCTGCGCGGTCTGGACATCGAACTGCACTTGATCCCGGACCGCGCGCTGCATAGGGCCTATAGCTGCAGTATATGCATCTTGTGGGAGCAGCAGTATCAGAAGAGCGAGTTTGACGTCAACAAGGGGAGTAGTGGAGTGGATGTGGAGAGGAGGGTGAAGGAGATGTGGCCGGAGCTGGGGGAGGATAGGGGGAGGTTTTGGGGGAGGATGAGTTATTT
>QVXC01000299.1:0-41354 GCA_003501895.1 Phaeosphaeria sp. A1 3.1a
TTTGCTTTGCCTATTTCTACCGCCTCTTTAGCTGCAGTCCTTGCTTCTTCTCCATGCCTCATGCCTTGCTGTGTGTTTGTAGCAATCGTGTGTACAGTGTCAGCAGTGTTCTTGATGTCTGTCTTCAATTCCTGCTTAACAGCGTCGAGCAGTCGCGCAGTGTTGTCAGAGGTTGCCTTAGCCTCAGTTTGCAGGATGTTCAGCGCATCGCACACTGTGCTAAGATCAGGGGCGTGTTGCACTTTTAGTATGAATGTTAGTGTGCCGTGGATGATGATCTTGACGAGGTCTGCTGGCACAGGCTGGCTTTGCGTGCGATCGATACAAGTCAGCGCGTCCTGAAGGTAGGTGCTGAGGCGTGTAGCATGCTCGCGGAATGGGGTTGGCCATGCGGGCTGTTGAGGCCACGGTGTCGCCATGGCACGTCAGATGCAGTGGGCTGCTGCGGCTGTGTGCTGGCTAGTCAATTGGCGTCAAAAGCAACCGTTTGAGCACGAAAATACGACTGAATTCCAAAAATCGGGTTCTCGCTTTGTGTGGTGTTTTTGTATTTATGATGATGACTTGATTGATTGTTCTGTCTCGTTCGTCTGATCTGAGACGAGATCGGGTTCGTTCCGTGTTGCGCCGAATATTAGGCGCAGCCAATAGGCGTACTGCAGGTCTCGCTTAAACGACCTGTGGTACGCTGATTGGCTGTACGTATATGACGTACTGGGTCCCTGTGTTGAGGTCACAACCTTTGGTCCTTACAACCGGGTGAGGGGAGAGGAGGTTGAGTCTGCTGTAGCTTCTGTAGATGCGCAGGTCGCACTGGATACGGAGGGCAAGTACTAAACAGGTAAAGGGCGTCTTTCCTGAAAGAGTACAAGCAGGGTGGGTCAAAGTCCTTAAGACAGTAAAGAGTAACAAGTAGAGCTTTCTGTAAAGAAGAGACAATGTATTGCTAAGTAGATAACTTAAGTTGAACACAATGAAACGGAAGCTGTTCATTGCCGAGATCTATATACATAAGAGATCCCTCTTACCATCCTTCGATGTTATACCGTCCGGCATACCCTGGGATGGTCCACCATCCTTAGGATGTCCTGCCATCCTCCTCTTGGCGGGATGGTGTTCCTTGGCAGGATGGTATGTCACGTGATCGGGTCGCACAGCCCCGCTGTTGGCGTTCTTTGTTGGTTGTCGTTGTTCGCTCTATGGGCTTCCTCCTTTGATCGTAACACCCTGCTCGATTGTACAGATCCGACCTCACAGTACTCGCTACGTATCTGACAATTCTATAGTCTGCAACTATTGCGCAATAGACACATTCGCATTACGTTAAGATACATGTACTAGCATCTAAGTTAATTAAGCCTGCTTGTTCTAATTCCACTAGCTCGGTACTAGGATATCGGCCCTTGTTGTTAATTATAGGTTGTGCCTGGCAAGCTAGTAGGCTCTTTTTAGTTCCCGTAGTGGGTCCTGCCTAGTGTTACGATCAAGGAAGAGACCGACGGTGTCGGTCAACGAGAGCCAAACGTCGGCGTTGTCGGCGGGGCTGTGCAACCTGATCACGTGACACATCATCCAGCTAAGACACACCATCCATGGACGACACACCATCCATGGACAACTCTAGACGAGTGGATGGTAGGAAGGATCTCTTATGTATATAGATCTCCGCAATAAACAGCTTCTGTTCATTGTGTTCAACTTCGTACTCTACTTAGCAATACATTGTTACTTCTTTACAGAAAGCTCTACTTGATTACCTTTACTGTCTTAAGTACCTTTGACCCCTACTTGTACTCTTTCGAGATAGTCCCCTCTATACTCGCTTAGTACTTGCCCTCCGTATCCAGTGCGACCTGCCTATCTACAGAAGCTACAGCAGACTCTACCTCCTCTCGTCTCACCCACGTGTAAGGACTCCAGGTAGTGACCTCAACAATAAGCTGAGCTAGGATGCTACAAACAATACAACCTACAATCTCTAAGTTAGGCTTGCGGCAACTGCACTGTAAAGACTAACGTGAATCGTGCGAAACGAATTAGGAATGGTTACAGCCCTTCTAGCTCTGGGCAGTGCCTTGTCTAATGTGAGATGCCAACGGTTCAACCGATGCAGATGGCGATTGGGGCAGGCGTGGCGGCGCTTCGCAGCACCAATGGCGGGGCATCATCTGCGGCAGCAAGCCCAAGCCGCTCGACACTACTAATTTAGCCTCTGACTGCTGTCGCTTGGTGGCTGTGGCGTGCGCGGCCTATCGACCCTGTAATTACGTTACGTGCTGGAGGGACTGATGAGGCGACTAATCAAAACACCGATGTCAGAGCGACGGTCTTTCTTTCGTCAAGCCATGCGAGGTGTTCGACCTCATCGGCGGCACGAGCACGGGCAGGTAGGTGGATGACTGCAAGGCTGCGAGACTCAACGAACAGAATAGGCTCATTGCCAACATGCTCAGCCGGTTAGTGATGGACCCTGGTCGGCTGGTATTACAGCACGAGCTCGCAGACACGTGCGATGACAATGGGCAAGCAAAAGAGGCTGTAGCGCTGCTAGAGCACGTTGTGAAGGTTCAGTAGACTATGCTGGCAGCCATGCATCTATCACGTCTGCTATCAGAACGTGGATTGGCGCACATCCAGATTAGACTATGAGGTGAGATCGTTCGATAAAATACTCCCCTTCCTGTTATCTTGCACTCCTTATAATTGCCGATGCTTTGACGATGGAGACGCGCTGACTGAAGTTACAATGCCATTCATGTGTTTCTAGGGTTGGCTACTTTCCCCGTTCTTCATCGCATCACCGGGTCGTCCGCGTGTTGATCTCGTCCGTATCGCCAACTTTAAGCGCTGAAAGTCGTACGAGGTCTACACTGCCTCACTCGAAACCGCCGCTGAATTATGGTCCGCCGTAACTTGGCATGATGTGTCAATGTCATTGCTGGGCGGGTCTGGCGTGCTATCAGCTGTGTGGTTCGTGTAATCTTCGCAATTCTCAAGCTCGTCTGGTGCTTTGCGCTTTCTCGTTGTTCGGCGAGGGCCAAAAGGCGGCATGCCATGGACGGCTTCTGCGTGGTCCCAGAACGTGTCCTCAGAGCCGAGTGTGCTTTCGCAGTACGGGTGCGGACAAACAGCTGGAGGGACATCGAGTTGAGCTAGATGCTTTCTCATATGCGTATGCAGGTTGAATGCGCTGTCAAATTGCAGAAAGCGATCGTGCAACGGCGCACTGATGTCGCCCAAGCACAAGACGCAATGTCCAGCGACTACAACTACGTCATTGAGCTGGATCAGTCCACAAAAAATGCCAAGTTCCGGGAGGTGGAACAAATCAAGATGCTGTGACCACTGCTGATCTGAGCGGCACCATTCATCGTGCTCGTAGCAGTAATGCATCCTTGTAAGCATAGTCCAGTCGTTAGGAACCCTATGTTTTTCAGAGACGTGATACGCAAGCATTTCGTAACTCTTGAAGGTCTGGTGGCAAGTGTCCCACAGGCACTGGCGACTGCGTACATCTCGGAGATGCCTCGTCACGTGAGAAGAGTTTATGGCGCAAAACTTCGAGAGGAAGCTGAAGTTGCAGTCGTTCCAAGCACAAGTATGGATGTAGTTGAACTGGTCTCTCATGTGTTGTTGTGCATCCCGTATGCGTTTTTTGCGTGCACAATGGAGTAAGTGCTCATTCATCCGGTCTGGTCTTGATCTATCTTCGTTAGCAAAAGTTGGAAACAAAATGCCTGGTGCCTACCTTTTGTTGTTCTTATGAAACTGACGTCCGCACACGCCACAACACCCGTCTTTGGTGGGTGAAGCAAAGGCATAGGCATACCGTGTCTTCTCCGGACGACAGATCTCTACCATGGGCTCGAGTATGTCATTGAGCGGGATCTTGTTTCTTTCGGTCACGACCTCGGCTGCCGTGGCGCAACCAGGGTACATTAGCATTGTTATGGCTCTTCGGTCAGGCTCAAACTTCCACAGAGCTTGCAAATATCGCGAGGGAGAACGTAGAGGGTTTACTCTTTCTTCAGAAGGCGACGCTGCGACGAGATCCCCCTCAAAGAAAGCCTCGCGTTGCCTACGGTACGCAAGCTTTCGCGATTGCCGTCGTAAAGCATACTCTTGGCTTGGAGTACGGTCTACCAAAGCGACTTCCGTGATATTCATACTAGTCTCTTTGACTTTAGGTATAGCACGGTCCGTAAGCTGAGATCCGGGAGGCATTGGTGCGAGAAGGTTCCTCTTCGACATCATAGACGTGTTCTCGTTTATGAGTTTTGTGTTTTGTTCGCGCCCGTAGATTACTGATTGGCTATCAATGGCGATGAGACCAGAAACGTAGTAACAGGCCGTCTCATCCGAAGAATGGCCCAACAACGTTCTTCTCTGGATCGGAGACAACATCTCTTCCAGACGGTCAGCCAACGATAGCATTAATGCATCTAGTAATACATACTTTCTATTGTTACAGCATAACCCCTACGGAAGCAATATGCACTCAGTCTGTCTCTGTAACCAGCCCGCTGACCTACACCCTTGATCATGTTGTTAAAGCAATTGTATGTGAGGATATCGTTCTCGGAGACGACGCCGTTGTTGCAGATACTTAGGAGGACAGGTCTCTTTTTCACCTCAGGCTTGTAGCGATATGTGTACATCTGACTGCCTGTTGGTAGTTCTTTTGCTGTAAGATCTTGGTAGGACTGACAGTCCGCGAACGCTCCGTCTGCTAGCGCCATCGCCATGAAATGTGCGACTGCGCACATACATCGTGTAGACTCTTCGTATAGAAGCATCACAGGCCTGTTTGTCTTAGAAGATGAGGCTTTCCACTAAAGAGTACTTCCTTACGAATGCTTCTTATTATTGCGGTGTCCTTTCCGGTTGCGCAGCCTGATGAGAAGAAGGAAGCCAACGTACGTCTCGTTTTGATAACGTACGAGGTCGATGTCCCCGTACAGGAGTCCCTCGTTGCTGTGTTTCCAGGCCTCTGATTCAATGAATTCCCCTGGGCGACTGCCCATGAACGTCATGAGGATAATAGCGAAAGCTAGCTGTAGACGTGCACGTGGGTGCGTAAACTGATATTCGTCGCACATCCATAGAAACTGAATCACATCTTCAGCAACGAGCAAAGGGGCGACTGGCTTCTTATAAGCATCTGTTGAAATCTTCCCCTTATGGACAAGGTCTTTCTCAATGTAGTTCTCGAGATCCTTGTTTTCCGCGGAGCTATACTGGTGACCCGTGAATAACTTGATTGCTCGTTTGAGTGACGACAGGCGATTTCGGACGGTGGTGTCTGTGATGTTCTCCTCTAGCAGACCGGTTCTTGTTTCAGCAAGCCAAAGCAGGTACATCTGAATACGATACACGGCGGGTGCTTTTCCAAACATAGAGTTATAGTTTTCGTGAGAATAAAAGGTTACAGAGAATCTAACCAGTTAGTAAAAGGTCTCAACTAGAATGGCCCTACATACTCTTCCCAGAGGCTCATAGTGTACGTGTGCGACTTGTAGCTTGAAGGGATCAATAGGTTTTTCACGTCTTCCTCTGTAAGCGGGGTCGGCTCCTTCTCGAGCTGAACAAGAGAGTACAAATGCGAAAGATCTTTAGTCTTCTTTTTGGGTCCCATGGTGAAAAGGATTGTAGATAATCGTAGAGGAAGCAGGATCGCAGAGGAAGCAGAGAGAGCAGGATCGTAGAGGGGGCAGAAGCAGGACTGCAGCGGCAGGTTGAGCCCCATCCTGGCGGCATTCCATCCTTAACTCAGCGAACATCTTGAGACGGTTACAGCGTGTTGAAATACTGTTAAGAGTTATTTGGGGCTGTGTTGGTGGGGTGCGCAGCAAGTTAGCGACGGAGTCGCGATTCCTGAAACGGGTAACCGAAGACGAACCTCAGTTAATTGACCCCAACCCGGAACCGCGAGTTTTGACGGATCGCAAGGGTGAACTTGTTTTCAACGTCCTATGGTCGTATGTGTCAACTGTTATTGAAATTTGATGAACTGTACGGAAGAGGTTCTTGTTGTATTGTTGTGTGCTACGGTGCAGAAGGAGCATATGGAGATGGAAAACAGGCTAAGCCCAAACAGGCTAGATAGCCAAGTACACGCTCATAGGAGCAGGTACGTGAGGGCTATCGAACAAAATTGAATCCATATTCTTAATAAAAGTGACATGTCTGCTATAAAGGCGCTCCGAGGCATCCAATCAAAGCACTCCCGTAATGTATGGGTACCATTAAAGTGGACCATTAATGTTACTTGAAGGCTTCTAATGGCATGAAGACATATGCTTTCTTCTTATGACGACTCATCGGAAGACCTAGACGATTCCTGGTTACTCTTCTTCTTCGCACTTGGCTTCTTCTCCTCCCTTTTCTTCCCACTAGTCGAGGACTTCGACTTTTTCGAGCTCTTCTTCTTGCTACTCCTCCGCTCCTCCTCGCTCTCTTCTGTCAAATCGGCAGACATATCCTCACTGACATCTGTGCTTTCTTCCGATGTGCTCGGCAAGTCACTCAGATCCAGCTGCTTTGTTCGAGTCGACCGCCTCTTCAGCCTGGGAGGCTGGTCTCTCAGACCGAATGAGTCGTCTCGCACGCGACCCTGCTTGTTCAGTGCAGTCATGGATTCGCCTCCTTGCGTTTCTAGCAGATATTTATCAAATTGCCGGGACGCGTGGGCGACTTGTCGGAAGTGTTCGGGCCGAAGTTTGGGTTTTGATAGTTGGTCTGATTGTTTTTTCTTCTTGTCTATGCCGTCCTTTTCTTCGTTCTGCGCGAGGGCTATGGCGGTTTTGAAAGCATTGTAGATTTGTCGCCCGTTCCAGCGCGTATTATCGTCACTGCTGTGGTAATGTTTCTTTGCGAAGCGAATGATTGTAGCGTCGTCGGCGGAAATGCGGTCTTTGGAGCGATTGAGGTTGACTTGCCAGATCTCCTTCGAGGTGCGCCAGTCGAGAGGCGGATCTGTGGGATTCAGCTTGGAGACCTGATTGATGGTCTTGGGGTAGTCAGAGGTACATACAATATAGACTGACGTGGATGCGGGACTTGAAGGCCTCATCGATTGTGCCCACTCGATTGGTTGTCAAGAACAGAATACCCGAGTAATACTCCAAAACCCTGAGGAAGACAGAAACCATGGCGTTTCGCTTCAGATCCTCGTGGTTTCGCTTCGCGAGGAAGACCTCGGCCTCATCCAATAGTAGCACACATCCCCACCGGTGTGAATTGGTGAATATGAGCTCAAGATTCCTCTCAACCTCGCTCGCAGACTCGCCAATATCACCACAAGTCACAGAGAGGAGAGGGCGACCAGTGGCATCTGCAATGGTCTCTGCTGTAGACGTCTTGCCAACCCCTGGGACGCCATGGAGCAAGATAATCAGACCACGACCTTTACCTTTGACTATACTTAAAGTGTCTTGTTGAGTCTGGCTGGCATCAAATTCTTCGGGCAAAGGGTCGTTGGAAAGAGACGGAGGAACCGGAATCGTTTTCTTCTCAACCGGCCTCAACCCGTAGGAGTGCTAAAATTGATTTGGGAATTCAGTGGTTGAAAGATCAGCCAAAAC
The DNA here is from genome assembly GCA_003501895.1 of Phaeosphaeria sp. A1 3.1a. Lineage (NCBI taxonomy): Eukaryota > Fungi > Ascomycota > Dothideomycetes > Pleosporales > Phaeosphaeriaceae > Phaeosphaeria > Phaeosphaeria sp. A1 3.1a. The sequence continues at coordinate 7,584 of QVXC01000299.1, forward strand.
CTTCACTACGCACCTTGTCTACCAACGATCGAATCAGTGTGTGATAGCCTTTTGGCAGCACCAATTGCTCAAACGCTGATTCGTTTCGCTTGATTGTCTCAATCAGGCTAATATCGCACTTGCCTACTGACTTTAGCAACGGGGAGCACTACATTCAACACGACAAGGCTTACAGTATTTGCGACTACGGAGCACATATGCCATTGCTGTGCCAGGCAAGAGACGCAATTCATCCTCCGTAAGTTGAGCGGAGTCCAGCTCCTGAGATGGAGCAAGCAAAACTCGGTTTTGTAGGAAGAGTTTGTCAGACCGGTCGATGTCGTAAGTGTGATCATTGTACAGCGTTGAGTCAACCTCGCTCTTCGGTGTAGTTTCGATGATTTCGTTCTCCTCGGTTTGTGTTAGCGGTTTGAGGCCGAATATCCCATGATATTCCCCTGATTCCAAGGGATCAGAGAGTGAACGATCTGGCGGTGGTGTTGGTGCCCCGAGTTTGAAGTCGATAATAATGCGGCCGTTGATCTTCAAGGCGTTAATACAGGAAAGAGATCGGCAGCTGACGCACTTACCTCTTCCTTCTCCTTGTCAAGACTCATACCATGGTACTCACAATGAGCAGCATTGACGGATGCCAGCCTCTGAAAGTTTTCGCCACGTTTCAACAACGAAGCTAGACTCTCGCTCAGACTCGGTTCCGGCAGGAAGCGCAGAGGAAAGATCTTAAGTGAAACGATCGGGCACTCTCCACTGAATCGTGGTATCTCGTATTTATTCTGCACGAGTCTAAACTTCTTGGAATTGCCGTCAAAATCAAGATGGAAGCTGTCGATTGTAAATGGAGAGTACTTGGATCGGAACTGCTTGTCGGTCCAGAAGAACTAAGAAGCAATCAGCATAAGCCAACACATAAACTCGAGACGAACAGTACGTACATATGGTAGCGGTGTAGGATGTTGCAATCGAGCTCGGCCCCCGCTGACTTTGAGGATCTGACTTATCTGCTCTGGTTGAATTCTGTTCGGATCCTGGAATAGAACCTTTTCACCAGGGATGAAAAGGTGCCAGAGATGAGAGAACATGATCTTCTTGATAGTGCCGTTTCGAATTGATGCGGCGACTTTGATCTCGGCAGCTAGATTTGTATCTATGAGATTGAGAAAGCATCGGTAGTGCGAGCATTTCTCCTCAGCCAACTCCGCTTCCTCTTCTTCGAGAGTCTTTTTCGCATCATCCTTTCCCGACTCGTTCGAGCCCTTGACTTTTCCTGGATCTGTTGATCCGTTCTCATTTGATGCAGAAGATGAGATATCGACTTTCTTGTCAACTGCGCCGTTGGCTTTGGCGGCATTCAGGGCAATCTTTGCTGTTTCCAGGTTGTCCTCCAAAGTCTTCATGTGTTCTTTGATTGGCTTTACAAAGTCGACGACAGGTTTGAAAGGGTGGAGTATTTGGCAGGGAGTCGAGGCAGTGATGCTCGTGATTTCATTCAAGGCATCCATGACATGTTCAGAATTGATGCGAATGCGACCTGGTGTCCATGTTTCTTGAACTGGCACTTGTCTGTCAACGGTGGCATGGAATCCCAAATCGCCCGTATCAGCCACAACATCGATGACAAATTTCTTCAGTTTGACTCTTCGCTTCTCGACTTCTTTTTTCTTCTGAGCCGGAGTTTTCGCTTCCCAGTTACCCTCCCAGGTTTTGAGCTTGCGCCACTCCACCCAGGTCATGCGATTAAGTTCAGGGGTTAGTTTGATGTTTTCATCGATATCATCACTGTCTGCAGACTTCGCTGGCTCTTCTTTCTTCTTTTCTCCGTCTTTTCCTTTCTCGCCATCCTTGGTCTCCTCCTTCTTGGACTCGGCATTGTCAATATCCACCCTCGGTTTCGCAGCTAGTTTATCGTATTTCTTCGTCAGGTCATCAAGGCGGCTTTCCATAATCTTCATGTCTTCAATCAGACTCATAGTCGATGATGCGTCGATCCCTACTGACGTCGCAGTAGAGTCGATCCCATCGACCGCTTGGGTATCTGAAACCATCGTCGAGAAACGCCCAGAAAAACTGCGAGAGCCCGCGACGCACTCTTGTTACTGAGATCGAAGGTGGATCTGGACCAAAGTGGCCATCTCGGCTTCTATATACTCGATAGGATGGGTGTGGTGCATCTATTATCCGGTTTTGGCCCCCAAAGCGGGCAAGGAAACTGCAGCTCTACAACAAGGATTATACCGGTGTGCGTCAGCTCAATCCATGTCAGAGGAGTCTATGCACAGATCTGCAACCACTCAAGATAAGCTGAGGATGCAGCCAAATCCAAGAGTTGTCATTTGATGCTACGAGCACGAAATCACACACTGGCCAATAGATGATGCACCTCCTGCATACACCGGAAAATCTGATAGCATTTTAGCCAGAGGCTGAGTCCGACAAGTTCGTTCATTCCCGAATCTATGACTAGGATAATACCACTGATTTTCCGGTCGGTAAGGGACGGCCCTCCCGGATTGTTTACCTACCATCAATCGGTTCATAGCACTTCCTTCTCTAACCTCTCAAATCTCACTTTCTAGGTCAATTTTGAGTATTACGGAAGATATTTTTTATTTCTTTTCTCTCTTTGAGATCACCAATTTGTCCCTGGCACAGACTGCACACCGTGACCTTAAGTTGAATTCAATTTCTTGTTAACATCGTTATATGTGTGCGGGCAAGTGCAGGAGCAGAAAAGAGGGACTAGGTTGATTCCTATCTAATGAGGGAAACAGGGAATATATACCCTACGAGTGATTATGTAACAGAGCACGTGATGCTGGCTAACATTATACTTTGAAGGCGCCAGATCTTGAATTTTGTAACTTGTCCGAGAGAAGGGGTCTACTTTGTCACCAGGCCTAAAGTAGCCATGGATCTCTTCAGTCGGACGAAGAAGCAATCGCAGAAAACCATCGACCCCGCTATTGTCCAGCTGAAAACCCCTGCTGAAGATTTTGTTGAAAATCATGTCCAAGTCAACAGCCAAAAATCAATTACAGCTACAACATCCGAAAGCCCTGAGGAAAATCTAGCAAAAGATGCGGCAGCACCAGCACCAGCAAACTCTGTCGACCTAGAACCCACCTTCCTCACCACTGACACCCACTGCGCCCACCTCCGCAACGCTCTCTCGACCTTTGAGTCCTCTCTCCCAACAAAACACAAAACTCAATTCTCTCTTTCCTCCCTCCATACCTGGGACGAAGTGATAGCCGAGGCAAAAATCGCCGAGGCCGCCTACACCAAACGTGGCAGCCGAGAAACGCACTTTGGCAGAGTCCGCGGTTATCTGCGCATCCTGCAGCGTAACACGGCACGGCTAGACGGGTGGATAGACCTTGCACCCTCGCAGTCGACGTACGCGAGCGTGATCTGTGGGGGGTTCAAGATGGTGTTGCGGGCGGCGTGTCGAATGAATGAGGTTAGGGAGATCGTGGTGGGAGCGCTGGCGAGTGTCCCGGAGGAAGTGGAGAGGGCCCAGCTTATGGTCGAATATCATGAGGGACTGAGGGCTTCTAAGAGGTTGTGTGCGAGGGTGGCGGCCATGTACGTTTGTGTGTTTGGGGTGTTGGAACATGTGGTGGCGTGGTTCGCGACCAGGTCTGGGGTCAGGAATTTCAAGGCGTTGCTATATCAAGGTGATTATGAGCGGGAGTTAGAGAGGAAGATTGGCGACTTCAAGGAAGCGGTTAGAGCCGTCAAGGGTGAAGGTATGCTAACAGCTTTTTCGTGTACATCGTTGTTGGTGTTTCGTTCTTGGATGGAGATGTGCTCTTGATTATTGCAAATGGTCTTCTTCTCGGTTCTCCTCCTCTGGTAGATATACCTGTGCGAAAAATACTGACTTGTCTGATAGCAGATTTGTGCAGCTACAGCCGGTTGCAAGACATGCATGGCGACATCAAACTCAGTCAAAGGGAGGGACAGGAAACAGGGAACATTCTCCGCCAATTAATGGAGTTGCTCAAGAGCAATCCACGATTAGATCCCCGGACTAGCCAGATCCTACCACCTCCTTCCATCCCACCGCCTCACCCCAAACGCAAGGCGATATCGCGAACTGCACTTTGCGCCAGCGTGCTAGTTTACAATGCCGAAATCCCTAGCAAAGATCTCGATACTATGATGCGGTACGGGCACGAGCTGAGCCTCAAAGAACAAGACCGCATCATTTTTGCCGTGGAGGATCGGCGGTTCAAAAATTGGCTCGCCGCCCCGCGCAGCTCAGCGCTCCTGATCAAGGGTAACGCAACCAACTTGGATAGTCCCGTATGTTCAATGTCGTTCCTCGCCGCACACATTGTCAACTCCGTCAGTGCGATGCCGGATTCTCGGATGATATGCTTGCAGTGGTTTACCAGTCAGCATCGAGATGTGCGCACATCAACGGGCACAGTAGCGGCGATTATGCGCTCATTGATCGGGCAGCTGGTCAGTTCATCTCGAGGCTTTGACCTGTACTTTATCAAGCGCAGCACAGCGCAGGCGATCCGCGACTACAACGATTTAACAGTGCTGTGCGACGTATTTGACCAGCTGATCGTGCAGCTGCCGGCCAAGGCGACAGTGTTTTGCGTGATTGACTGGCTAGCTCGGCTTGAGTATGAGTATAAAGAAGAGGTGGAATTTGTAGTGGAAAGACTTCATAACGTGGCGAGATTTGCGGGTGATCAGGGCAACAGGTTCAAGTTGTTGCTGACGCATGCTGGGGGAGCGTTTCATGCTGCGACCGAGTTTTCTGATGACGGCGAGGAGTTGTTGGTGTTGCCTGAGTCCATAACTGGGAATCGCATCGGGTTCAACAAGACGATATGGGATTCCAAGGCTGGCGATAAGATAGTAACACTAGCGAGGAGCGAGAAGAATCAAGACGCTAGGTATTCAAAATGTATCCCGTAGCAAAGGCTGCGGGTCTTGAGCACGATTGTACTTACGGCTCACTTGCATACTTATCGACATGAATTTAGAGAACATGTCTATAGCCATTGATACTTCTCTGGGCTAAAAGAGTAATTGCGAGTTGGATGATAATTATCTTCCTCCAGTATGCGTGCCTTGACTTTTTGACAGATCATTGTTGCTATGGCAGGGTCACCTAGCTAACCAAGACAGATGGGAAGGAAAATATTATTGTTGCAGTTCATGGGCTACGCACAGTACACATTCATGCAAGAATGGTATGGGCGGACTTTTATAGTTATGCGCTAGCAATTGCAGGTCAAGGCAAGTTTCGCGGCGAAGCAGGTGCAGAGTGTCTATTGTGGCTTAACTTAGCGTTTCAGATACCGAAAACGGTAAACAGGAATCGGAAAATATGGACATTGACCACATTCAAAGCAGCGAATTCTGGCGGAACGGACAAGAGAACTTGTTTTCAACGTCCTATGGTCGTATGTGAAAAGCGTCCTCAAATAATATTACTATATTGTTTTGACGCTTGACGAGCGTGCGTGATCTGCTCGAAAAGGTAAGCAGCTCCATTCATCTGCGATTCTTAATCCTTCCCCACCGTCGTCGTCCGTGCATTTATTTACCACCATACCTGTCTATTCCTCTAGTCTGCTCAACCTCGCACCTGCCAATAAGATTTTCAGTTAACATCAAGTGTTGGCCAGCTCATGTCATCGAGCACCTTTTCGCCTTTAACGGGAACACCACAAGCCCAACGCTTGACGCGATCATCCTCTGGATTTTTGTTTGCTGCCGTGACAAAGTGGCATACGAAGGGGCCGTCAGAGCAGTCGATCGGCGCAATGCCCTTTTCGCACCGCTGCGCGTGGGTATACTCATTGCTTATAGCAGTGACGTCCCATGGCTTCCAGTTTGCAACGTTCTCCATAGTCAGGAGAGGCTCTGTAAGGCCTTCTCCCTCAAATCCGTCCTTGGACATGAATTTAATCCTGTTGACATGCTGATGTTAGCTTGAAGGGCTCGCTAGAACACAGTTTAAGAATCTTGTTCCTGGGTAACGTACGCGAACTTCCCAATTCGTGGATCCTCAAAGATCTGCTCGCTTCCAACAGAGCAGTGTTCCTAGAGCTCGAAGTCCTTTTTGTAGAACATTTTGCCACCGTTCTGGCACTCTACTGTCGCATAGCAGTGTCCGCCGTCACGCGTTTCCATGTAGAGGTCGCAGAACTGGGGAAACCTTTTAAAATCCTATATTCATGGTCAGGACTTGTTCGCGGGACTTGAAGTTGCTGGCGATATGCAATCTTACCCAGGTGTATACTGGTTCTGCTATAGCAATGCCGATAAATTTGAGGATCGCCAATACGGCATCTTGCCTAAAGCCACGAGCGTCGAGAGATCTTTCTTGAGGCACAGCAGAACCTTGGACAAACGCGCCAAGTGCGAGCCCGCCTGCGATAATACTGCTGAAAGACACCATATTGTTGTTCTGATGAGTGATTGTAGGACGCTGAAGATGATTATCTTCTAAGAACGCGATAATAATTGTACCGAAAAGGGACTGAGAGCTTGTACGTTTTGTTGTTGAGTCACTAATGTTGTGATGGACAGTCTACGATGGACGATCTCTGCGTGTGTTATATACTTTTTGTACGCAAATCATTTCAGACCGACATCGACCGCAAACTACCAGAAAGATCTTTACTACGACATGATCTACATGACATAGTGTTGGGTAGCTATTTTGGAGGCGCCAAGTCGCCGATGGGGTCTATAAGTTACGCCCGAGAATGTTTCGGGCGTAGTATAACGTAAGACTTCCTACAGCTCTGTAAAGCCGCCGAGGGCCTAAGAGAAACAGAATACGGGAAGTTTTTTCGGTAAATCAACCTAGGCAGAATCACGACTTTGCGCGCAAGTTGTTGCCTCGCGATAGACTCAAGGTAGAATACTCCAGACACATCTTGCATAATAGGCTAGAACTACGGTTTGGTACAGCAGTTCATAGAAAATAAGGTTCGAATTTAGTTCAGTTGATTAGCTAAGAGTGCGCAGAGTCTTTGTTGTTGTATTACCATTGAGAAGTTGCTCTAGGACATGCTCCAGTCTTGGCAAAGTACAAGCATCTCATCCTTATAAGCAGGCCGGAAATGTACAAAATCCTACTGAGGACGAATACGGAAATGAATGCTAACACGGCAGTGGACCCGCGTGAGAGCTATCGCCCAGTCACGAGGTTGATAGATCTTCTAACGCACGTTACGTCACGCGGAGACGAACCAACGAGAGCTCGGTTGGACAATCTTGAGATCGCCCAGCTTTTCACTTGCTCTATTCTGCTTGGATGAATAGGAGCTGATGCTTGGCCCACAGCCAGCGAGTCCAAATATTCGTTAGACTTGTTGTATGCAGGGAAATCCAGCTGCGCAGGGTGGGACGGTCTTGGAAAGCTCGAAACGGGGGCGTGCCGTTCCTCGCCCAAGGTGGCGTCATAGATGGTAGGTCATGATTCTTCGCAGCTAGTGCTTCAGGTTATTAGTGCGAGACAATGACGCGAGTGTTCCAATCAGCTCCATACACTCAAGCTGCGATAAAGAACTACAATCGTAAGCTGTATGTATACGGATATCAAGAATCTGGCCGCAAAGCATCGAAGTACCAAGGTATATGTGTCGAAGATATTCGGCTGTCTATTCGCAAATTGATATATCTCTCCTGAGCTCTAAAACTCGTATCAGCTGAAGATCTGAAGCGCCGTTGATCTTTCGCGTGCGAACGGGCTCGGGACAATCAAATGCCGTTAATCCTTGTTTATTACTTCCAACGTGAACAATGCTGCACACGGAAGAAGTGTTAGGTTACTCAAACGTTCAGCACAAGGCAGACTAGCTCCAGATGCGTGGCAAAAGATCGCGTGGTGTACGAGGTCGTTGAAAACGCCCGGCCTCAAGATGCTGCTTGATACAAGCTCCGAAATTCAGCTGAAGGAGAAGAATGCAGCGCATGCGAAGTTAGAGGAGCCCGGGACCCGAGTTGTTGGCCCTAACCTAGCACATGTCATTGCAGGGCGAGCAGATACCCCAGGGGCACAGAGGTTACGCAATCTAAAGCGTGTCGTTGCATAGCCACTGCATAGCCAAAACGAGTTATGTTGATCAATTCTGAAATTGTATCGGATACTGGGAGCTGGGATGAAGTTAGGGGGCGCAAGGGCAAGGAGAACAAAAGATAGCGACGCATGAGGGTGGGCATGGCTACTGAGGGCGCCTTGTTGCCTCAACAAAGGCTCAAAGCTGTAAACATAATTTTGATGCGCAGACGGCGTGGTCGAAGATCTTCGTACGCGGCCGATTGAACCTTGAAACAGCAGAGTATGATTACCGTCCCCGGATTACAACTGTAGCAAATAACCTGTAAGCAGTACCTCGACATCGGGCTGAACGGACAAGTGAACTTGTTTTCAACGTCCTATGGTCGTATGTGAAAGAAATGCTCCTACGTCAACTTATATACTCGGCCACCAACCCTATCAACAGATCCCCACTTTACATCTTGATGCCCGTCCTTTCAAATGATCTCAAGAAGCAACGGAAGCAGAATGTTTCAATCGACGTGGAACTCATCTATTCGATGCCCACTAACAAATTGCTACACAATCATTAAATGCTCCCGCGGCGCTATGCTGACACCAAGGCCACACCACCAAGACAAAAAACATTATCGCGATATACCATATATGTCAACTTTGAAATCCACCTCTAATTTACTTCCTGAACAGCTTCCCCAAGCCGCTCCTCTTGCCCTCCTTCTCCTTCTCCTCCGCCGCCTTTTCTTGGGCATCATTCGCTGCGCGCTCATCCTTGGTCGGTATGCGCGGCTGTTCCGCAAATCGAATTCCCGGTGTGCGCGGGGGTGCAAGATGCGATGTGTTCGCGTCTGCTACTCGCGAATGTGTGCCGCGTCCAGTTTCGAGTGGATCACCGCCCTCCTCGCCCTCAGAGTCTGATTCGGGGGATTCGTCGCCAGCTACGCCGAGGGCGCCGAGACGACGCTTGCGTTCTGCGGCTGTCTCGCCTTCGAAGCCACCATCGTCGGATGGGGATGGGACAACTGGCTTGCTAGACGATTGGTGACGGCTGGCTGGCGGCGATGATGAGCTCTGGAGGGCAGCGAGTCGGCGACGACGCTCAGCTGGTGTTTCGTCATCTGAGTCGTGCGTCTCGCCAATGGGAGCATCTGGTGCTGGTTCCGCTTGTTGTGCGGCCAAGCGACGTCGACGCTGTGCGGCTGTCTCGCCTTGCTGGTCCATGGAGTAGTTCTGAATGTCCTGGTGAACCGAATGGAAAGGAACCTGCTCGTTGTTGCTATCGACAAGTGTCAAGCCACCGGGGCCCAATGAACCGTGATGCTCGTGAGCTTCGGGTGACTCGATCTTGTGAATCTCTGCTTCGCCTTGCTCGCCAACAACTGGAGGAACGTTGGCTTTCGATGCCGCACCGCGGCGCTCGGCGTCTTTTTGCTCCTTCGCGTCTGCGTGCGCTGCAGTCTTCACAGCCTCGGGGGCATCACTGCTCTGGACAAATTTGGCACGTGCTTTCGGGTCCATCTGCGACATTTGTGTGATAAACTCCATCTTGCTCATTCTCCGACCACCTGCGGTGACGGTGAAGCGCAGGCGGTCGTCATCATCTTCATCATCTGCTGGCTTCTTCTTCTTTTTGTCGTCGGTGCCGGCAGCATTCTCGCTGTCGCCGGCGGTAGGTACACCAAGTTGCGTTCCCATCCTCTTCAGGCTTTGGATGGCGCGGCTAGTACCTCCAGCCATGGACCCTCCACGCTGCGCCTCCGGGCGCTTGTCTTTCTTCGATCCTGATGGAATGTCGTACTTCTTGATAACCTCGCCATCTTCGTCCTCCACGATGATGGTGTTGCCGAACTGGTACGCAAGAGCTGGTCCACGGCTTTGAGCGGGCTTCTGGACCTTGGGAGGCTCCGAGTGCTCTCCGCCGAAGTGATGGAGCCCCGAGAAACTCTGCATACGTTGTCGCCAGTTCTTCTGAGGGTGTTCGATCGCATCCGCCACCTTCCCAGGAGCTTCTTCCGCCGCACCACCGTGCTCCTTTTGAGCCACACCACCCTGAATGTCCTCCTTTCTGGCCAAATCCGCCGCTTCAGCCTGGTCATGCATTATCCTTTCCTTGCCATGATGGCCACTATCATCCATGACTTCTAACACATTACCCTCCTTGTCCTCGATGATCGTCTGGTCGCCTTCTTGGTAAATTTCCTCGTCACTCATTGGGCTCCTCATCTTCTCTTTCCCGCTCGAAGAGCTATCGCTAGATATAGCCTTTGCGTCGGGAAAGTAGCTAGCATCCTGATGGCCGGACAGTTCAGCTGGGAGGTCGGCTGGCAATTCGGCTTTCTCCGGATCACGCCGTGATGGACCAAATGCTGATTGCGAGATTGGCCCACCGGGACCACGACCAGCATCCCACTTGTTATTTTTCCGGCTGGTAGGACGACGTGAATCATCCTCCTTCTGGCGTCGGAGGAAGGTCCCGGCATAGCCTGGAGGTGGGAGCAGGCCTGTGCCCGTCGCTTCTGCTTTCTCGTCGAAGGATGATTCAGAAGCTCTGCGGCCAGACATTGAGGTCCTTGAACGGGACTGGATTCGCGGCAATCGGTCCATCCAGCCGGGACCATCCTCGTTTGCCTGAGTGTATGAGAGTGAGATGGTAAGTGTGTTGATGCGTTTACCCAGGGTGAAGACGGCAATTGAACTGCCGTGCACGATAATACTGACGATGACCAGGAAGCAGGTGATTGGCCAGATCATCTCAATGATATTGAGATGCTCGAACCCTTCTTCTGGAAGCTCAGCGAGCGGAGTGGTCGATTCAGTCTCCAGTTCGGCCCTGGCAAGAATCGCGACAAAAAGACCTCCTACACCGATGGGTCCGAAATGGCCGGCAAACGAAGCCTCGCGCCAAGTCTTCAGGTCAGGTATAACTGGTTTGAGCATGAGCATGATCGGTATGCGTCGGAAGAAGAGAACTAAGAGACCCAGCACAACTAATCGCCATGGTGTGAGTCCGATAAGGTCGTACTGGTTGAATTGCTCCCAAGGAATGATGGCGCCGAAGTAAACGAAGAAGGCCAAATTGATGAGCAGATCAATGACGTTGGAGACGTGAGATTCCTCAGTCTTTTCCAAAAACCATCCATCGTTGGAAAAGCCTACACCGCAAGCAAATCCGACTAACAAATCGTCCATACCCAGCATGGCACCGGATCCAGCACAGAACAGGGCAAGGACGAAGTAGAAGACGAGAAAACTCTCTCGATCAATCAGGTCTTTCTCGTGAGCAGCGCGAATGGCACGTCGGGCAATGTAACCAACCATGACTCCATAGAAAGCGCCGAAAATGCACTCGTAGAGAACGGTGTAGCAGAACCAATGGAACGCAACCTTGTTAGCGTCCGGACGGTAGCGGATGAGATAGATGGCAAGGTAAACGAAGGGGAAGGCCATGCCGTCATTGCAACCAGACTCAGCAGAGAGCAGATCTCGCAAATGCTTGGGAACTCGCTTGGCGAACTTTCCCTTTCCAACGACGGAAGAGGCCAGGACCGGGTCGGTGGCCGTGACACAGGCGGCGATGCACAGAGCATCGAGCCAGTTGCAGTGGCTGCTGAACAAGCCCCAGATGAACAGACTGGTTATCAGCCAGCCGAACGTCATGACCGGGATGAGCAGAAGCGTGACAGATCTCCAATGCTTCTCCATGTACGCCTTTGGCAATTCGACGCCGACGGCGAAACATTGCACAACGAGGACAATGCGCGAGAACTCGAGGGTGATGAGATCGACGTTGCCCCATGTGCCCGGATCTATCAGGTTCGCTGCGTGAGGTCCGAATATGATACCGCACAGGGTGGCGACGGTAGCTTCACCAATGTAGAAGCGCTCCTTGATGACGGAAGAACACAGCATGAACAGGCTGGTGAAGCCGCCCAGGATGATGTACACCAAGTGCGGCTTCGTGATGGAGAGATGCTCCCACGCCATGTTGGTGCTTACTGATCCTTGGTGTATGTGGGTCTTGACAAGTCTTGCCTAGATTGCTGCTTGCTTGTGGAAGGCTTGTATAGTGGAGGTATGCGAACGAGTGTTTTCGATGTCGACGCTGCAGATTAGGTCGTTTCGATGTGTTAGGTGGGGAGGATCAGACAGGCTTCGGAGCCTGCTGGCTGTCGGGAGGAAGGATCGTTCGCGGTGGAAGGCGACGTCGAGATCGGATGCATGTATAAGTCGCCCAGACGCCCACCTTGTCGAATGCCCTGTTGGCCTAGAGTTGTTGAGGGTGTCGGAAAGAGGGTGGATTCTGCGGGGAATGACGATTCGCTATCGAAGCCTTTGTGACGCGCGAGTTACACCTCCTGGGGAGTGAAAAGGTTTAAGAGGTCCCAAGAAATTCCGCGCAAGCTTACAGAGACCCAAGTTGCGCTGGGCGGTGGGTTCGCAAAGCTTGGGAGCGAAAAGCTCAAATGCGTTCGAGGACCGCGCTTCGCGAAGGTGCTGATCCAGACTTGACTTTGTCGCACTCTTTGAACAATTCTGTTCCGGGAGCGGTCGTCGGTCGCTCAATGGCAATGCAGATGCTCAACACAAAAGCTCCAGCAAGCAGTACAGCGACGACTGCGAGAGTTGGCAGAAGATGGCGACGAAGGTGGACAGTTCCCGAGTGATTAATGTTAAGCGTCTTGGGATCGCTTGGCCTTACCGCTTGGCAGCGTCATTCGCCAGCCGATAAACCGGAGTCGGTCCAGATGCCTCTACAGCTCACACTCAATTGCAGCAAAACTTCGTACTGACGTTCGGAGATAATCGCCTAAGACGTTGGGAAACGTCAGACTAATCGCGAAGTTTGATGGAGGCGATCTTGCAACGCTGCCAGAAACCGCCCACGGACGGAGCCCACTGCCTTCCCATTCGCCAACGAAATCGGGCCAGCGCTCGGACCATCTGCGCTTCGCGTGGGGCGCGTCAGCTGACTCTCAATCTGCATCTCTCCCATCTCATGGTGTGTGATACGCATCAAACATGCATCTAAGCTGCCGACAACACTTCAGTCAGCACATAGCAGCCCCATCCCATTCGCTGCCTCGCTGCGTTGTCGGAGCGGCGTGGGCGAAGAGGTCACTCGCACGTCGTTACTCGTCAGTGCATCGTCCGGTTGCGGAGGCATGTATGCGGAGCGGAAGCGTCTTGACTGATGCCAAGATGAGATTCACCTGGCGAGAAATCGTTGGCGCTTCAGCCTCACTTCGCTAAGGAACGTTACCGAGCGTTATCGTGGAGCTGGCGTGGGGCGCAAAGTCTTTGCGGTCTAGACGGAGGATCACCAGCTACGCTGTTCAGCTGCCTTCAAGGCCTTTTCCGCAAATTTCATTTTTCACGAAATAGTTGGTTGCTGGTGAGGCAGCAAATGGACCGCTATTCGAAATCTCATTGCCCTTCCGGTCGGACTTCACTGCATTAACATGACGCAAAATACTTGCAATACACCTGTGAGGTCGCTGCATAACAAAACACGTCACCTCTACGCACAGACTGTCGGGCGCAAATGCTGTCGAGTGAATATAACAAGATATCCTTGTAACGTACAGCAGGGCGAGCCCGTTCAACGCTCCGGGAAGCCCTTGCGCCACGTGACAAGCAATGCCTGACGGTTCCAATATAGTAATCGCTCTCAAAGAGACATCAGACACATGGATGCAGAATCGATCAACGCAAACTCACTAACATACCATACGGCGAGCGATCATCAACGCCAACCAGGCAATTCGATAAAAGTTTCTCAGTTCCGCCCGGCAATTTACCGAAGATGGGAAAAGCTTGTTGAAGACTACACCTCAAGACCTACAACTAAACCTGAGGATCGGCTATCTGCTGTCGCTGGCATCGCAAAAAAAAAGATACGAGGAGACCCAGGATCAATATCTGAAGGGGCTTTGGAAGAGCAATCTGAAAAACGAACTGTTATGGTGCGTTGTTGATCCTGCAACATCATCCAGAATATCCAGTCTGGAAGAACTGCCTACCTGGTCTTGGCTTGCTGTGATTTCGTCAATTCAGTTTCCTCGACGTCCGTACGATTTGGACATGCTTGAGACTCGCATGAAGCTCCCCATTGGACATAAATATCGATCGAAAAGGTCGACATCAGGGGTGCTAGTGGAAAGTCATTTACAATCCCAAGATCTGTGTGCAGAGTATTGGAGGGGAGACTTATTCGGACATCGTTACATATTTCATGTCATACAGCAAGAGAAGAAAGTGTCAGGGAAAGCTTCACTTTGATGAGGAAAAGTAATTTCGAGATTGGCAATTTTATACCACATGACTGCAATCTGAATCTCAAAGACAGGACTCTAGGCTGTTTGTGGATCACCCGCCATGAGTCTCATTCATATTTTTTCCTCAAGTCTCCCTTCAAAACGATCTTAGTGAACCAGACAAATCCTTGCACGTGTACGACAGTCATCGACGTAAGCTGAAAGATAGCCAGCAGAATTGGCAATCTGCCTACTTGCTTGGCCTGCGCTTCACTGTTTACCAATCTCGAAGGGACGACACACTCCGCCCGTAGCATTGGATGCGGGTCCATTGCAGTCACAAAAAAGTCCTGCGCCATACGCAGCAGCGAAACCGAGCCCAATCCCAGTCTGAAGACTACGTATGTTGAGAGAAGAACGATTCGGTTCACAGCTCGATACCAGCTATTCCTTCTCCCCGAGTGATCCAAGAGTCTCTGGAAATTCAGGAAGAGATTAGGCAGTTCCCAGATGAGGAATGTACCGGTGTAGTGCAAAGCAAGAGGACGCTATGTCTTGGTCAGACCGAATTGAAATGTCGAATTTGCTGAATGAGGCATCTGAAACTCACATAGCCTATCGACACAGCGAATAGAGCGCAGACAGCATGGAGCACCATGTTGATTCCATGGTGGCCTATTTGCATCCATGTACCTATCAAGTGATACACGAAGTAGCCCATGGACACCGCCAGAACCCTCGCTGTTTCCTTGTGATATCCTAACGCCATCTCGTTGGGGTTTAATCCATCGCGAAATTCAGGATGCGAGAGGAGGTAGACGGCAAGTACACTGTTTATGAAGGACTGCGTGACGCTGACTATGTTGTTGAAAAAATAAACTGAACGGATGGTCTCCCTGGGCGACGAGTTTGGGTCGGTGTCCTCGACAACGCTCCATAGGAGAGGCGCAATGAAGCTATAGACACATTGATAGAATATGGCAGAGAGGATGACCAATGGAAGATGAGTTGGAAGGCCGGGTAGGTTGAGATACTCTGGGCCGAAAAGAATATTCGGCACGATATTCAGGTTGGTAATTAGGTGTGAGAATTGCGACATTATGTGTAGACGTGGAAGTTTAGTTCCCTGCTCTCAAGGACTCTGTTGATGTTATAATCTCAAGCTTCGAAAATCTCGAAATGTTCCTATGTATCTTATCTATTCCTTAAAGGGCTAGGCCCTTAGGAGCTATGAATAGGACTATTACAGAATATATTGATGGCGTCAGCAACCTGGATTTAGTGCTTACACAGTAGTACACTTCAGCGGTGTTGCTGATATCCTTTCCAACCAATGCCAGGGTTCCGTCAGCAGAGTTTCTTGCACCCCAATTGAATTGCAAAGGTGGAGTGTGACTGGAACCGTTACTGTCACGGACAGGAGTAGGGGCAACTTGCTATGTCTGGTGCAAGCTCATTATGGAAGCCCTGTAGCGGGGCTGTTGTTCCACAGGGACGAATTTTCCCGCGTCCAAATGCAGGCGCGACTATATGCCTATATCGAATTTCTTGATCCTTGTTCCTACTGTCTTGAGATGCATCGCAGGCCTATCAACTGACAATGCACACCGTCAGCCTATCCCCCTTTCCGAAGGATTTGTCATCCGAACTCTGCTGAACATGATCAAAATCAGCAAACGATTCTCTATGCGTTTCAAAGATCACTAAGCACTAGGAAAAGAACCGAGAGGGTGGTTGAGATCGCCCAAGGTTCAGAAAAGCACCGTAAGGCACACCCCTAGCCTAAGGCCCTTTTGAAAGTACTCTGTCGTCGCAAAAGTTTTCTAACATCTACTGGAAATCTATAATCAGGGCCGTTCTTTTACCCCAACCTCTACCATGAAATCAGAATGTGTACCTAGGGACGAGGCTTCATCCATCACGACAACAGAGCACTCCTCCAATTCCGGAACACCGGCCACATCCCAGCAAAAGATGGAACTGAAAGCTGAAAAAAAGTCTCTGGCCTTCAAGTTAGCGTTTGCGTCAATAATGGCCAGCAACTTCATCGGAACAATGGACACCGTTATCGTGGCGACAGGACTTCCAGCCATCTCCCTCGGCTTGAACGCGACATCCAACGAAGCATATTGGCTGGGTTCGGGATTTCTATTCGCTCAAGCTGTGAGCCAGCCTCTGTACGGTATCTTGTCCAACATTCTTGGGAGGAAGCCTTGTTTCCTCACTGCGATCGTGTTGTTCACCGTTGCGAGTGTATTCTGTGCCACGGCGCAAAATATAGCGTGGCTGACTATTGCGAGGGTGGTAGGTCTTTGATATCCGACTCTTTGCAAAGGTTGAACAACTGATCTGAGCGTTGTTCTAGTTTCAAGGTCTAGGGGCAGGTGGAATTTTCGTCGTTGGCTCCATCCTCGTGACGGACATGGTATCTCTCCGCGAACGTGGGAAATATATTGGAATCATCGCGCTGGCATCGGCCCTCGGATTAGTCAGCGGTATTATCATCGGTGCAGCAATCGGAGGCATGGCAAGTTGGAGACTGTACGTTATCGGCCCTTTGCTCCATCTGTTGATTTCTAGCTTTGACTGTTTACCAGAATCTTCTGGATCAACCTCCCGCTCTGTATCCCCTCTATAGCAGGAGTCTACTTTTTCATCCACTTAGCTTCCGAGCCAGGATCGAGGATTGACCGCTTGAGAAGAGCGGATTGGATCGGCATGGTGATCTTGACAGGTTCTCTCATAGCCCTCCTGTATGGCATTACCAGTGGAGGCGTATTACATGCTTGGAATTCTGGAACAGTGATAGCTAGCATAGCAGTTGGTCTTTCTGGTACTGTCTTATTCGCAGTACACGAGGAACTATGGGCGAAAGAACCCGTGATTCCTCTACGAATCTTCAAAAGTCGAACGGCAGGGTCGGCTTACGTTGGGGCATTTTCCCTAGGATTCGTTCTCTGGGCAATGCAGTATTATCTGATATTATATGTAAGCTCTCTTACCCTCACAGCTGCGGAACAACAATCTGATCATTGAAATACAGTTTCTTATTACAAAAGAACATTCCTTACTGGGAGCTGGAGTATGTATCCTCCCGGGAACACTCTTCGTTCCTGTTTCTGCCGTCGTTGGAGGCTTCATTATCTCAAAACGGCAAAAGTTTCGAACTGTCAACTCCGTCTCGTGGCTATTGGTCACACTTGGCTTCTCACTCATGACTCAACTAAGCATTGATTCGCCAAGTAGGAATCTATACGGGTTCCAGGTCATCTATGCTATTGGTGGAGGTGTGGTAAGTTCCCCTGCAGCTGATGCGTTATGAACATCCTAACAAATCAATTCAAGCTATTCCCAGGGCGACTGTGCGCAGTGCAAGCCTCAGAGCGAGATGAGGATGTGCCAATGGCAACAGCTATGGTTTCCTTCATGGGCTCACTGGGCTCTGCATTCGGTGTTGCAATCGGTGGAGTGGTGTTCCAGAACGAGTGGGCTAGAAACGTTCACAAACATGTATCCGCTGGCAACATTCCATCGGAATACGTTATCTCAAGTGATCAAGCTGAGCACGTTGCGACTTTTATAGATGGATTTCCTAGTGCAGTTCAGACTATATATAGGGTTGTTATGGCGGATACCATAGATACACTGTTTATTGTGCTCGCTGCTTTTTCAGCAGCCGCCTTCGTAGCCAGTCTGGGAAGCAGAAACTTAAGCTTAAGCAGAGACACGAAAAGCTCCCAGCAATTCGAAGAGAAGGTAAAAGCTCAAGACAGTGAGAAGACAGTGAGGGGTAGCTAAGGTTAAGTCAGATACTACTTCTACTGCAACATAAAATTCTCATTATTGCATGGAGTGCATGGCTTTTCGGAAGTGACCAGCATTAGAGTCTGCGCTCAGATGATGAACAAGGGGACGGGTAACCGAACTCAAACTCAAGTTGAGTTACTCGGAAGGCAGAAGGAGGGGGCGACACATGGTCAGATAAAAAGAGGAGTGAAGAAGAGTATTTCAGCGACGAAGAAGAGACGGGCGACGAAGCCAACGCGAGCGATGAGAAGAGCAGGGACAAAAGCCCAGACAATCAGGTAAGAGCCGCAGAGGACGAGCAGTCAGAGACCGCAGGAAAGCAGTCTCAGAGGCACATAGTGGACAGCCGGCAAGTGGCGTTCAGACAGCACCAGGCAAGTAGATGTGTGTAGCAAAAACTGCTAATACCATCATAAGCACATTGACATGTTGACGATAGGTCGAGCTACCATCCCGTCCTTCCCACAAGCACAACTCCAACGAGTCAACTAGCAGAAGCAAAGACAACAACTTTGTCATGGACGCTCCGTCGCAAGTACACGAGGCCGCGCGACACTCTAGCAATTCGCAGAAGTAAGGGTGAGGACTCCATGTCCCAACAATCATGACGGAAGGCGACTACAACAACAAGCAAGGTCGTCATCACCGTCTTCTTCAACGACATTCAAGGCATCCCCCGCAAAGACCGTAATAATAATCATCCTGTGTGGTGAAGATGTTGGGCACCAACTTCTTGCATACCAATACGCGTCACCACGTGCACAGACTATTTACTTAGGGAGTCCAGGCCCGTTTCAGCATAAAAAGAAAACAATACCAACAACAACAAACAACTTTCAAGTCCAGATGCTATTATATGCCAAGCAGATCCCTGCAGCAGGTAACCAGGACTACCATGCGTGCGAGAAAAAAGGGGGCGCGATGCTTCCGAACCGCAAAGGAGATTCCAGGGCTCGAGTTTGGGAAATGCAACATGTAATGACGTAAACAAGCATCGTGATAAACAGAGAACAATATATGAATAATTAGCATATGTGATTCGTCCCCCCTATATACACTCCCCCTCCAGCAAGACAAACATGCCTTTTCCCTTATCATATCGTGAAATCGCCGTCCCTGCGCCGCGTCGCGCGATATATCAAGTTATAAAATGTGCACAACCATACGCGTCCTCCATGAATTCGCCCTTGCCCAGATATAAATCCGTCGATGAAAAAGCCTTCCCAAGATGATGCAATTCAAAAAAATAGATAACATGCCGCATGAAAGCGATGCGTAGAGTATGACAACTCGAAATATGAATGAATAAAAAGTTATATGTACGAAAATTAAATCCATGATGCATGGCCTCATGTCGTCATCAGATGATACATATAAACGTTGTGCGCCGTGTGTCGTGAGGATTAATGTCCGACGGGGAGCCAGGTGCGCCGCTCGTCCATACTGCGGTTCGTGCGGCCGCCAGGGGTAAGGGGGATTTCGACGCGCGCGCGGTCGTTGCGCTCGGGGTCGCTGTCGTCGTCGTAGGCGTCGGAGAGGCGCGAGAAGTAATCTGCGAGACCGCTCGTGGGCGATGCAATGGTCTCGTATAGAGGAGGGGGAGTCTCGAGAGGTGGCGGGGGCTCCTCCTCGGTGAATGCTGGAGGATTGAACGATGGGACGCGCATGAGATGTATTGGGCGTTGGACGGTGGGTTCGGTTGGCCCGCCAATGTGTGCGGCTTGTGGGCGAGCAAGTGCAGGTGGTTGTATGGTCGGATTTGCTGCTTCTGAGTTGCCTCTTGATCGACTCATGGAGCTCAAGGTGGGGACAAAACCGGTTGGTGATGTTCGGCGTGCGGGTGCGTTGGGACACCCGCATTCTGGTACACGTGTCCCACCCATGGCAGGCTCTGGCGATGAGTATGCGGGAAGCGCGGTGTTCGCTTGTGTAGCTTGACATGAGAGGATGTGGAACGGCGAGTCGATGGAAATCTCGAAGTGCCTTCGCTTGGTCGGGTCATTGGCGTCGGGTTTTGAGAGGCGCATAACAAGTTTGATCCAATGGTGGACCTGAATGTTCTGATATGTGGTGTCGAAGTGCAGCTTGGACAACTTGTCCTTGTCCCGCAGGTTGTGGCAGCTCGGCAATTGTACGTTGAATTCCATCTCAGTGGGCCCAACATTGTTGTCACCTCCGAGGTTACCCAACAAGTTGGTGGAATCCTGTACTTGGACTTCTTCGCCACGGGCGGCAGCAGCTCTTTGGTCGTAAGGTACGCCGCCTCCAGAAACTATGCGCATAGTGCTACCCGGGAAAGTACTTGTCGGTGGACCATCTGCCCGCTTCTCGAAAAGCTGGACTTTGCGCACCGGCTCCATGCGATGTACTCGCTTGTTGTTGCAAAAGTATTCGACATTCTCGGTGACGAAAACCTTGATCCGGTGACACTGAACCTTGGCGAGCGGTGTAAGCTTGAACGCAATGGGTACTTGAGCTCCCAGAGGAAATGATTTGCCCGAGATAACAATGTCGTAATGCAATTGATCTTCCCAGCTACGGCTGATGGCAATGGGCTCGACTTGTTCCAGCGAACCTTCCGAGGGCGCGCGAATGAGTGTGACCTCCTTGGTTCCAACCAGATTAGTGCGGAATGCGCCTGCCCGTTCAACCGTTGCCTCGAGCTCGTATTTGACGGAGCCGAGGTCGACATCGATAGTCTCGGGGAGGTGGCTGTCCAATGGAAGCTCAAAGTTGTACGTGTACTCCCCCGCATTGAAAGTCCTGTATCCCTTTTGTGCGACAGACGGCCCGCCTGATGGGGTTTCACCCTTGCCGAAACTTCTTGACTGATTCACTTGGAGTGACAGGCGCTTCGCCTCCTTGGTGGTCAAATTCAATGATGAGCTGTTCGGTGAATTGCTCAGGCCCCCGCTGCTTTTGTAGAGGTCGACACGGTCTGCACCAGTGCCGGTCTCGGCGGTGGGAAATTGAGAGTTGAAGAAAGGCCAAGTATGGCTCATAAGTATGTCAAGTTCCTCGAACTCGACCTTCTTAGGTGGAATGCCTTCCGGCCATTTGGTCAGGGCCTTGCCACGAAATTTCAGTGTTATGGCCTTGAGTTTTGTGGGTTTCGAGACTTTGAGAACTAGTGCTCCTCGCAGCATCGCCGTACTCCTCTCGGAATTCTCATTCTGTTCGAATCCTCGGAGGAAGAGAACCGGTTCTGTAAGCGCAATGTTGACATTGACGCCGCCACCAGATGCCACAGGCTTCTCTTCAGGGACGGATTTTATACTGCTGATCATGCTCTTGGCCGAAGCCCTTCCGGAGGACCAATGTGATTCTGTTAGTGATGGCCGGGATCCTCCTGGAGCCACTGCTGCGCCGATGGCGCCCAAGGAATTCCGGGGGCTCGACCTCATCTCGCTGTTCAGGGGCGAGATTCTCTCAGGAAAGGAGGCAACTGAGTTGCGATTGCTGCTCGCTGCAGATGTAGGGGTGGGTATATCGGTCGTCTCGGGACCAGGCGTGAAATGTGTGTCGATCAACGACCGAAGGTACCGCTTCGCGCTTTCCCTAGGGCCCGCCAGCTTTTCGGTGAAGTAGGATTTGCTGGTCGTGCGCCGTTTTTCTCGGCGGAGGAGAATAGGATCTGGGGTGACGTGTGCGATGTGTATGCGGTGCGGTCGACGGTTCCGCCCTTGGTAGACTCCACGACGTGCACGCGAGGCGTCGTAGAGGTGGTCTGGTATATATCGTAGGCGACCACGGTCACTATATACGTTCTGGTATTCTGTCATAACGAGAGACGACGTCAGCAGACGTTAATGGCAGGCAGTGCAGGACTGTAGTGTGGAGCATGCGGCGGGAACGACGGCTTATAACGGAGCGAGGGTGTATGAACATGAAATATGGGCTTGTGCGACTCTCGAGAGTCATGAGAGGAGTACAAAGGATAGCTTGGTTACAGTAGCATAACCGTTACCCATGTCGATGGTTTAGGAAGGGGTAGCGATATGTTGGGGGATTGGGCAAGACAAAGAGCCCAAACGCGGTGAAGGGGAAAACAAGACAGGGACTCACACGTCAAACAGGGCAATGTTATGGGTACGTGGGCATAGTAGAACAAATGTGATCAGCGACAGCTGTCAAGTACAGTGTTGTGTGGAGCGGTCAGGGTGGCCGCAGGGTCGGAAGCGTACGGGAATGCCCTGCTGGTAAAGAAATGCGCTGGCGTTGATGAAAGGTGCTCTGTCACGTCGGCGACAGACGAATGGCAGGGACCACGGTAGTTTTGAGTTGGGCCCGAACTAGTAAGCAAGCATGTTACGAAGCACGTCGAGCAAACCCAGACAGGGCGAGGATGCAGCTGGCCGTTGCGGAAATACAGGGAGTGGGCGGGTATGACGCGCCGGAGTCGTTGTCGTGTGTGTATGCTGTTCGGCGGGGTCGGCAGCAGATGGTAATGGTCCGCTTGAACGCAGTTTGTAATAGCGCAGCGCTCGCTCTGGGAGTGGCACAGTAATAGCAGCGTCAGATGTGGGCAATGCGACGCTGCTGCGGTTATGACCGTCTGTCGGGTATAGTGTCCGCAACGACCAGAGCAAAAGCTTCACCAGTGGTGTCCATTACATCATCCATCATTATGGCCCAAAATTTGGCGCGCACGCACATCCGCAGGGCCATTGCAGTTTCTGCCCCAAAACAGCCTAGTGGACGAATCACGGATCTCCCGGCAAGGTACTGCTACGTCCAGCTTGCGTGGACAGCAGTGATGTGATGAGGATAATGTTCGCTAAGCCCCATAACAGATGCACGCAAACGAGTCGAGGCTTGTAGCGAGCGACATTGGCCTGTCATTTCCTTCTTCGCGCCCTGGCCTCAGCACCAACAGAGCAACCCATGCTGCCCAGGTGTCCTGGAACGGGATGAGAGCAGATTTCCTTGTTTTGCCATGATGCATGAGGCATGAGCCCATCTCGCAGCATGGGGCTGCTGCTGGTGCTGCAGGCAAGTAGCCCGGCGTCAGATGCCTTGGTCAGACATGTAGTTTGCAAGATCCATGCGAGGTCGTGGATCGAAACAGACTCAAGCGCTTAATCGAGTAGTGATTGTCCTCTGGGGGGTTCTCGATTCGGCACCGGGACCTGGAGAAGGCTGCGCAGGATCCGCGCCCGCTCAGTGGTACACCTACCACAGTAGGAGTAGATGCAAAGGCTGACCGCGGAACAATGACACGAAATCCTGGTGTGTCTACAGTGCATCTGTCATGACCGTTTCAAGCTGTTATTATTCCCGTACACTGACTGCGACGGCCGCATTTCGGCAGCGGTCGCAAATTTGTCGGCGGTCGGACCTTCTCTGCGCAGATCTCTGTTGCTGTGTTCTGATCCGATCTGGCACGCAAGGCTGCTCTGATCTGATTGCTCCATTGGCCGAGGCGGCAGACGAAGATGCCGCAGTCGATTTGGATTTTAACTTGTGGCTGGTGCTGTGGCTTATCCACTACTCTAACAAGCTAGGCTAGTCATCTGATACGTCACGCGCATCCCACGCGAAATCCGACGCGACTGCTAATCGTGTTGTGGATGGCGATATGCGCCCACACATTCGTAGTCCCAACACAATCTATGCACTCACACATCTCAGCGGCTGGGAACAAGCCCCTTGCGGGTAAGAAAGATGCTCTACCAAGTGCGCATGTGAGACATTACTGACTTGGTCACCGTGGATTCAGGCGCCGTCCTCTGCTGCACGAGCATTAGACCCGAACAGCGGGTATGTGTGCCAGCAACTGCTGTTCGTATACCCTCCTGACTGTGCCCTAGACCATCCTCGCCAGCATCGGCGCTGACCTGGGCGCCACCATCAAGCTCGACCTGACCTCGGACGTAACGCATCTTATTGTTGGCAACGTTGACAGCGCAAAATATCGCTACGTCGCAGAAAAGAGGGAGGATGTCAAGGTGCTGGCGCCGACGTGGCTCGAGGCGATGCGTGAGATCTGGCTCGAGGGACATGACGACCTCGACGTGGCTGCCCTAGAGGCTGAGCATCGAGTCCCGACCTTCTGGGGCCTCAAGATATGCCTCACGGGCTTTGACAACCGTACGCGCACCACCCTCCGGCCATGCCAATGCTGACGCGGCGCAGCGGAACAGCGACGATACATCCAGGAGACGGTCGACAAGAATGGCGCAGAGTACCACGGAGACCTCACCAAGGCTGTGACGCATCTTGTCGCGGCGACGCCAACGGGCAAGAAATACGAGCACGCGCTCAATTGGAGGATGAAAATAGTCTCTCTCGAGTGGTTCGAGCAGAGTCTGGAGCGCGGCATGGTGCTCGAGGAGTCGCTGTACAACCCGACGATGCCAGTGGAAGAACGCGGAGTAGGCGCCTGGGACCGCAGACAATTCACTCCGCCGACTGCAGGGAAGCGCCCGCGGGAGACGGAGCCGAGCCAGGCTCTGAACCCGTTTCGAAGGAAACTACGGCGCTCTGCAAGCACAAAGATGGGGAGCCAAAGTGAGGCATTATGGGCTGGCATAACTGCAGGAGGCGTAGATCAAGCACGTGACGAAGCAGACGATTGGACAGAGGACAACATCGCTAAGCAGGACACACCACAAGACATGCCAGAGGATGATGCGCGTCCGGCTGCAGACCCTGCATACGATGCTCCACCGCCGTTGCCCCCGACTGCAAATGCCGCAACGGGCATCTTCCAGGGTCGTATTGTGTTTCCATACGGCTTCGACGAACAAAAGGTCACTAGTTGTCCCGTGGTCTTGTCAATACTGCTAACAAGTCCGCCAGACATCCATTCTTCGGCAACATCTCCAAGACAAGGGCGCACAGGTCCCACACAGCAGCGAACTCAACACTTTCACGTCGGATGATTTGAGGTCTGGCTTCCTCGTGATACCGCATGACGTTCAGGTTGACATGGCGTCGTTCCCGGAACGTGCCGGAGCAAACCTAAATTTGGTCACTAATTGGTGGGTGGAGCGATGCTTGTATGGCAAACGCTTAGTGGACCCCGCGGAGGACATTTTGAGCCGGCCATTCGATAATCACAATATTAGTGGTGAGTCTCGACTGCGTCCAGCACAACGTACGTGACACAGTATTGCTGACGTCGCCAGGGTTCTCTGATCTCACAATCAACTCCACGGCTTTCGTCGGGATTGAGCTGCTACATGTGACAAAGATTGTCGCTACCCTTGGTACGGAAGCCTCTCCGCGCATAAGTACCCGGCTGACACAGCATAGGCGCGATTTATGACGAACAGTTATCAGCAAAAACCTCGGTTCTTGTGTGCAACACTCAGCAGCCGAACGCACAGAAGCTGAAGTTTGCTACTGATCGGCGCATACCAGCAGTCCACGCGACATGGCTGTGGGACTGTCTGCGCTACGGCCAATTGCAGCCATACACCAAGTATCAGCTCAACACTATCGAGCCGTCACGACCTCAGAAGGCAAGGTCGAAGCCCGAAGCTGCAGCTGACGCACCCACTGCAAAGCTATCAACAGAGGAGAGCTTTGAGCTCCTGCAGAAGAAGGCCAATGCAAAGAAGAGCAATGCGAAGAGGGGAGCACAACAGCCTCGCACGCTCGATTTAGCATTATCTGCAGACCCAACGCCTTCAACGGCTACTAATTCATTGTCTCGTGCAGACACAGGCTCCGAGAACTCAAATCTCGACAGAGATGAGTCGTCAATACCGGGTCTAGATGGGGCTGCTTCCCTCCCATTGCAAGACATAAGCGCAAATTCACCTCGGCGTCCTTCCACAACATCTGCAGACTCGAAGCCCCGATCGAGAGAACGAAGTTCGTCTGCAGAGTCACTAATCAGACCCATACCCGCACGAGGCAAAACAAAGCCTGCCAAAGAGCCCTCACCAGACTCTATCATCCCAGCAGACGCCGACGAACCAGCCGCCGCACCGCAGCTCGACCTGCCAGAAGAAAAAGACTACTCTGACATACTCGCCCAACTCCGCGCAAACCGCAAATCCCTGCCAGCCCCAGCTGACGCCAACGCCTCAAACCGGCGTCGCGGGCGCAGACAACTCGGCCGCGCAACATCGACTCGCTCAAATGACTCGACGGCAGCTGAGGGGTCGGGACAGCAATTGAATCTCGATGGCGCCGACGACAAAGAGCAAGCAGTCGAGTACCAGCCGAGTCAGGAACTGGGGTGGGATAGTCCCGGTGCGGTGAAGGCGAGGGAGACGATGATTAAGCGGTTGGGCGGGACAGTGATGGAGAAGAGCGTGAGGGTTGAGGCAATTGGGGTTGTGCGGGATGTGGCTAGTGAGGCTGCGGGTGGGAGGGTGCCGAGGAAGCGGAGGGACAGGGGGTTTTGATTGTGTCGATGTAAGAGGAAGAGGGGAGAGGGGATATGATTGTTTTGCATAGCGTGGCGTACATATCATGGCATGGTCGGTTTGGGTAGAGTGAGTATCATCTCACGGCGTTCCAAAATACCACAAAACTACCCTACCTCCCTTAAATTCGCACTACCATCTCACAGCCCATACGTAACCTTCAACCTCCGCTCCAAATGCTCTTTCGCAGTTATAACTTTCCCCTCCTCACCCCCCTCCAACCCCAACCTCTCTCTCTGCCTCCCCAACTCCTCCCCATCCCCTCCCCTCCTCACAACCTCGCTATCCACCGCCTCCAACCGCACCTCATCCAGCGGGTGACAAAAGTACGCCATACTATACCTCTCCTCCTGCTGCTGTCCCTCGCCCGCAAACACGACCCGATGAACCGTGCTCTTCAACATCCCATCCGTCCAATAACACAGCAAATCCCCAATATTCACTAATATCGGCGGCGAGGATAGTGTGGCTGGTGAGGGGTTTACAGGAACAGGGACCCATGATCCGGACGGCGTGAGGAGTTCGAGACCGGCTTGGCCGGGGAGCCGGAAGAGGAGGGTGAGGGAGCCGTAGTCTGAGTGGGCGCCTGCTCTTATATCGACTCTATCCTTTTTCTTCGCTGGCGAGGTAGATGTTGATGTCGGATAATACAGCATTCGAAAAATCGTCCCGCTCGGGCCCTGGGATTGGTCGTGGCGCGAGGCGAAGTAGTTCTCGTCGCTGAGTTCCAGCGCGGTGGCGAGGAGGGAGAGGATCTTGATGCAGAGGGCGTGGCATGAAGTTTGGAAAGTCGTTATCACACCCGCGGAACTGGATAATGGTTCAGGCAATGGCTGTAACGAGGGAAACGGCGGTCCGATATTAAATGCTTCTTTTGCGTCGCCCTTTTCTGTTCCAGATGGGTCGAGTGCTTCGCCTTCCATGCGCACCCAGCCGCGGTTGATGCCGCCGGCTGCGGGGGTGTGGATAGAAAAGGACTGTTTAGAGGGGTTGGGGGAGGCGAAGAAGGATTTGGAGAGGGCGAACATGGCGGAGATGGTGGATGGGGGGATGGTTACGCCGTCGTTGGCGATGAAGAGGAAGCCGTGGGTGCATGCTGCGGAGAGGACTTGTTGGGCGGTTGAGGGCGAGGGGTTGGATATGTCGATTACGGGGATTTCTGAGAATGTCATTTTGAGGTATGGTCACAAGAAGTGTGTCTAGGTGGTGAGGCTTGAGAGGTCAAGTTGGCTGGAGCGATAACGGTCTCGATTGGTAGATTGGTGGGGCAATTTCGCGAGATGCAGATGTCACTCGTTACATGTTTGTAAGTACCCAAGAGAAAGCTTATGCTGGATAGAATTGTTTTTAAAACCGACTTTCTTTACATCACACCAGCTATATATCCGTTCTCAAGATGTGGGACTACAGAGGCATGTGAAGGTGTTCCTGGCGCTACGCCCAAGACAGTCTAGTCAACGGGGGTCTTTCCGTGCGGTGGAGCTTGGATCCCAATTTCACCACTGCGCGATGCTTGACCAAACCCCCGCAAACAACAGAACCTCACTTCACCTCGACTAGAACACCCCTCGCGCTTTCCGCACCTCCGCCGAAACACCACCTCCTTCCTCCCTCTTCGAAACCTCCAAGCCACGACATTGCACTTTGCGCACGCGGCACACAGGATGATCCGCGACTTCGAGCAATGGAATGCCAACATTGGCGAGCTCTCCGAGCTACAAGAGCTGTCGGGATGCCGCGTTGGCATAGAAGCTGCCGACTACCTTACGACGCGCATACTCAACTCCCCGCGCGCCAAAGAACCCCTCGTGCCTGCTCTGGGCGGCCTCCCACTCGCCTTACAACAGCACATTGCGGAGGACTTGGACGAGTTTAAGAAGCACAACATAGAGCCGTGGTTTGTGTTCAGCGGGCTGGACATCACCAAGCAGGACGAGCCATTTAGGCACAAGCAGGACGAGGCAGCAGTCAACGCTAATGCCTGGAACCTATATGACAGCCACCAGGCCGAGGCGTCAGTCGCCAAATTTGGCGAATCCAGTGGGCGACTTTGACATGTTATGTCATGCACATGCTAATATGATACAGCATATGTCACCGCAGAGGATCTGTTCCCTGCACTCCAGTCAATCCTCGCGCAACGAGACCTCCGATTTATTGTCGCACCCTACAGCGCATGGGCACAGGTACTACAATCCGGCCAGGTTGCAACTCAGTTACTCATAGTCTACAGCTGGCCTACCTCGAGCGCACCGGCTTCTGTCAGGCCGTGTCCTCCTCATCCGATATCCTCCTCTTCGAATGCGACAAGTTCATCACATCATGGGACCTCGAGGACAAGCAGTTCCGATGGACCAAGCGCGCCAAATGTATAAG
Organism: Phaeosphaeria sp. A1 3.1a; assembly: GCA_003501895.1. Classification (NCBI taxonomy): domain Eukaryota; kingdom Fungi; phylum Ascomycota; class Dothideomycetes; order Pleosporales; family Phaeosphaeriaceae; genus Phaeosphaeria; species Phaeosphaeria sp. A1 3.1a. The sequence goes on from QVXC01000299.1 coordinate 36,437, forward strand.
CGACCTCGAGAGGTTCGCCAATAGTGGCTCCGTTACCGAGAACATATTTGTAGACGCCGTTCTGCTGTCGGGGTCACCATTCCTTCCCACACTGCCCAGCCTCAACGCCCCCAACAGGACAGACCTGCTCAAGCCACACACCGCCATCAAGGTCATTATGAGCAGCAACGGGCGGTCAGGACACTCTGCAGTCATTAACAACCACGACGACCCGCGGGTCAAGCAGATGGAATACGTCGAGCGCTACCAGAAAGCCCGCTCCGCGATACGAAACCACCCCATCTACACCATCGAGGGCAGGATCGAACCTCTAGACACCAACAGCATGCCCAACGACGCGGTCAACTATCTGCAGTCGCGGCTACCCGATGAAGTGTACCACTATCTCTCAGCAGGACTTATTAACTCCCGCGTCTTGCAATGGCGGACATCCTGCCACATCTTTGACGTCCCACCCATGGACGGCGGCGACTCTCCAGAATATCGGAACCTAGTCAGCTCCAAACTCACTCCACTCCGCACGACAGCTATAAACCTTCTTTCGAGCTCCTTGCACAACTGGTACCGGCATAAGAATCTGGAACAGCGGTGCTGGTTTTCGGAAGCCAATGCGGCGCCACAGGAGATTCGCGTAGCTGGGACACAAGAAAACATAGCTATTGTGGATAGTTGGAACGTCAAGGAAGCTGCCTTCCGAGACGTGGTTTCGAAACACAAGGCAAGGCGATATTCGCGTTCTAGAAATATCCGCTAATTCGTCCAGGACTGTGGATACTTGGGTGCAGCCGTGCTGTCATTACAGCATACCGATTTCGCGGCAAATACCATCACGAAGAAGAGTACCGCCGGCCCACTATCAACAAGTGACGAGGCGTTGTATAATTCGATATGGCGGTTCCTCGCGCTCCGAGAGTACGTGGATGCCAAGCACAAACTCACTGCGTGGGGCAAAGTACTTGTGGCTGCCATCTCCGGTCTCAAGGGCAGACCAGACTTGGAGGATGCTGCCGTTGTGGCAGTTGAGCTGTTACGGTTGGGCTCTCTCAACGCAGACATTACCATGTTCCCCACGTACAATGGTGCTCCGATGCGTGGCAGTCGTATGTTTGTCACTATCAAATATTGTGTCTGAGACTAACTATTCTCTAGCAAAGGATCAGCAATTTAATATGCTAGTATCTCGTGTTGCTGGGCTTGGCGAGCTTCGACATAAGCCCATCGGCTTCACGGGGCCTCTCAGCCAGCACTTGCTCGGCTACAACTCCATCATCAATGTCGTCCGACAAACACTCCGCGACCTAGTCGAAGTCACATCGACCCATATGTTCTTGACTGGCTGCTGCAACCGCTCCTCGGTTGACCTCTCTCAGATCGCCACCAAGTAAGCCACTTTCCCGCTCTCTTAGTCACACACAATCGCTAACTTCCTTTTCAGACTCCCCTTCCTTCTACCCAACAATTGCGCCCTCAGCATTGCTGTCAAGTCCTACCTGGACGAACTCCTCAGCAACGATGCAGACCCCACCTCCCCTCAGACCAAGACCCGTGTCCTTGAGACAGCCTCAACGCGCTACTTCCCCCAATCAATTGATTTTGCAGGCGACCTGAAGACGGCGTTTGAGCTGTGGGATGCCATGTACGAAGGCGTGAAGAGTGGGAGTGGCGCAATTCCAGAGGCGAGTAGGAAGCTGTGGACCGAGACGAACGAGTGGTTGGCTGCGAGGCGGTAGAATAACCTCTTAGGTTTGGGATAGGAGGAATATAGCCCTATCGTTAGAGTGGTTGGGCGGACGAAGACAAGAAGTGTCTGAAAACTGCCAGCCGCATCGACGCAGAGGCCGAAGTGGCCTGGAGCACTCCATCGAATCTACGCTAGACCCATCTCTTCCTTCAATCTTTGCTTCCAGGGCAATCAGTGCACGTGACTCGATGTGAAAGAAAATCTTGTCTATTATGTATGCCTCACCCCTACTTCGCCTCCTCATGCGCACTAATCGTCGTCCCCGTCCTCGTCGCCCCCGTCCCCAACCCCTCGTCCCCAATCGTCACCCTCCCCACCCTGTTCCTATTCGTCCCCCGATCCCTAAACCAGTCCATCGCATAGCTCCTGTTTCGCTCTTCTTCGTCGGAAGCGATCGGGCGCGCGGTCACGTGGCTGGGTGGGGGCGCGAAGCCGAGGCGCCAGAGGACGGTTTGGAGTAAGGGGCGGAGTGTGGCGATGGAGGCTGCGGTGATGCCGATGCCGGGTTCGACGGTGGACCAGATTGAGACGTCGATTGTTACGTCTGGGTTGATTAGGGGTGGGATGGGAGGGGAGGGGAGAGAAGGTATATGGGGGCTTACATAGAAATTCCGGACCATTTGTTAGATTCTTGATATATCTCATGCGGACGATGGTTCCTGTGCTTCCACTACACCGACGAACAAAGCATTAGCTTTGATCATTCATCAGAGACTCTACACCCCGATCGAAAATCTTGAAACAACAAACTTGGGAAATACATACACAGCAGCAAAAGCAAGGATCCCAACGACGAGTACCTTCGTTTGAAAGCTCATGTTGAGGTGGCGGACCATGAAGACAGGGAGGATCCCAAGGATCCAGTCTGTGCATGCGTTCAAGGCGTTGAGGGTGAAGGTCAAGCCGCTTTGCGCGGGGATGGGTATGCATTTATCGTTGGCGGGCATGACGAGCCAGAAGGAGTTGACTGTGAAGTTTTGTCAATACACAAAACTTCTCACAACCTCGTTCATCCTCGCACCAACACTGCGAGTAAGATACAGCAAATACGGAGCTTTGGTTAAGGAAAAATGACATGGCCCATGTGGGCCAGGGAGGACTTACCAGGAACACATTGAAACACAACCAGGAACATACAAACGACTCCGAACCCCGCAGACCCGAAGATGATGAACTCGATCACGTTGAGCTGCCACCGCTCAATCGCGATGCGGAGGTAGAAGATGCCCAGGGCGATTTTGAGACTGACGCCGACGAGGACGTAGAGTATTTCGTAGACGTAGATGTACTGTCGATGAGTCAGGATTCGTACCGGAGCTAGAGGGAACGAACAAGTAGCAAAGGTGTCGTACAATAAGCGCAGTCTTAATGTCCTCGGGGTCCAGTTCGTATCGGTGGCGACCTACACCGTGGACAACGGCCATCATCTGTAGCACGACCGAGATGGTGAAGAGAGCCTGGCACGTGATGTTGGTCTTTATCTCCTGGTCAACTGATATGTGGAGACTTACTAGAGTGATGACAATCGCCGTATCGCTATCCAAACCATTAGTATAATTTCTAATCAAAAAATGTACGCAGTTTATGAGTTGATAATGACGTACTCATGTCCCCATTTCTTCAACATGATCCCCCTCGTATACACCCTCAAACTAACCGCCATCCACGTCAGGCAAAGAAACAGAATGCCCACGGCAATCAGTTCCCTCTGCCGCCCGAACAGCATCGTCGTCGACGAGATTCAGGGTCCCCTCCTCCTTGCAACAGATTGTGTTCGTCGCTCAACTGCGGCGGCACTCCGGAGGAACGCGATTTTCCGCAACAACGGATGTTCATGACATTGCGGAGTTGACTCCGAAACAGCAGCGAGCGGGTCCTGGCGCACAGAGGGTCAAAATGGGAGATCTCGGAAAACACACAACATACACGCGCTGCTGTAGGTGTAGATGTAAGTTGGTAAAAAATATTAAGTTAAGGGTTCCCGACCGGCAGAGCAGATCCTCCGCAAAAGCAAAATCCACTCCTTCTAAGGGCCAATATTTCTCGGTGGCATCGTCCGAGATTCCCATCCACTGCGCGCCCCGGTCCACGTTTTTCACGACCACCTCAACAACGTTGCGTATCAATCGACCAGTCGGAAAGGCACCCGCGGCCGCTAGAACATGTTCAGTGGCGCTCCAGAACTTTGAGCAGCATGGAAATGGAGTGAGGCGATTGGATTCTGGGTGGTTGGGTGGGCGGTGCTTCTTCGGGTGACCTGCCATGAGGGTCTGAAGGTTTGCTGGTATGACGTTAGTTGCGCAAGGGCTGGCGAGACGCCTGCATCCTTGCCAGGGTTTTTGACCGCTTGGCTCTAGCTTATAATTAGAGACAGCGTTGTCGATTTTATCCTAAGTGTGAAACGTGAGTATTGACAGCTATACGAAAGAGCTGGTTTTTAGTGACGCACCGCACCAGCTACAACCTAAGATATTTTACGCCTTCTAGGAGTACTACAATAGTATATTATAAGATCAGACGACAGGATATTGCGTATAAGGTATAGCAGGATCCTTTATTAAGATTAACTGGATATTAGATAAAATCATGTTGATGGACCTCCTGAAAGAGTCGCAAGAATTCAGACCCTGTGTGCGGTGCATCACCAATGTTGACACGGCAAAGGTGTGTGGGGTTGAACTAAACATACAATCACGATCGTTGCAACGAGGGTTGAGTGTACTGGCTTGGTTTGGTTGCCTGCTATGAAAGGAACTACGGATAGGTTATATAGTCTTACGCGTTCCTTGCGTTTCACGTGTGTACCACATTGCGCACGCACCTGTGTCGCGCGCACGTAAGTAGCTATACCTACTAAAGCTAGGCTGAGAGGGATTCACTCGTACATGAGTGACTTCCCTCAAGCATTCACTGTCCGCTGCTCCAGCTCCCAACAGCGAGATTAGAGTCTAGGGAGGGGTATATATATATAGCGTCGAAGGAGCCTAATTGAAGTTTATTTGATAGCTGGTAGACCTGGGCGGGCAGTGGACATGCATTCATTGGCATGTACTTTCGCATCTTGGGTGAAGGAAGAGAAAAAAGAAGTCGCGAACATGGGTGTTGATACGGCAAGGGCATAGGTGAATCAATACGGTCGTTGCAACGGCTATTAGTACTGACTGTGGTGACTGATTG